>JAHPZR010011608.1:12500-18921 GCA_019787425.1 Platygyra sinensis | reverse complement strand
GATGGATTAAGCATTTAACATGCCAAATATTGGAGGGAGGGGTGCAAATTGGATCTCCGGGGAGGGAATGCAATGGCTGTTCTATTTTGTAAAACGTTTCGGCAATTGTATGACCTGGTTCCTTTCAGAAGGGAAAGAAATGAGCCTATGATGGTAAATAGCGATGTTTCTCGTTACGTCACCTATTGTCATTAATGTGCCAACCAGAGGTTTATTGGCTATTGAAACAATACATGCTATTGTTCAGTGGCTGGCAAATTTGAATATCAAAAGAAATATGACGTCAATGTTTGTAAACAAGAAACATCGCTATTACCCAACGTTTTTCCCAAGTAATTATACCAATCGAGCTGTACTTCTCTTTACAGCTTTACTACAAAGTATCGTTACTATTTGTTGAAACTAATCTATGTTTTGGTCATGTTCTTACTGTTAACAGCCGCTGCTACCGAAAAAACTTAAACCACTGTGTACTTTCTTTAAATTGCACACTCACCAAGAGATAAATTCAACAAGGTTGTTTCAAAATGTTTTTAACAAGTGTTCAAGGGTCTTAAATCTTGAATTTTCAAACTGGAATTTTTCATGAACATCGCCACATTTTTTTGTAAGGTACCACGTTAACTTGTTGAAAACAGGGCAGGATTGTTCAGAAGCCTGTTAACGCTAACCCAGGTTTAAAAGTTTTTTCTCCTATACAAATGTTTTTTGCTGCTTTGTTTTATGTCTATGGTGATCGTTAAAACAAACTCAAAACAGTAGGCCAAACAATATACAGAAACCCTCACCACAAAGTTACAAAACTCAAAGGCAATCGGGCAATGACACGAACTCTTAACAACCTGGCCCAGGAGCTACGCTTTTAGGCTAGCCTAAATCTATATATTAACTACCCTCACCCGGACGATCAAACAATGCGCACTACTGGATTGTCTCTGGCATAAAACTGCGTCTTGTAACAGGAGAATTTTCTAAATATCTCGGAAAATTCTAAATACCCCATATCGGGATATTTGTGGAAAGTCCTAATTCATGGCCATAAAAAATCATGTCATTGTTTAAGCAAGTCCAGTATAGTGTTTATGCTTGACTCAGTGCATCAGCGTCCAGCTGACTCTCTGCTTCTCCAGCAAATAAATGTTCTTTCCTCCATTTAATTCTTCTATTCTGAAACCAAATCTTCACCTGAGTTTCAGAGAGATTTAATTCTCTGGCAAGGCGCTCTCGTTCTGTACCAACAAGATACTGTTGCCGATCAAACGCAAACTCCAGTCGCTTTAACTGATCTGAAGTGAATATGGTTCGTTTACGTCGCTTCTTAGTTTCTGGTTTATCTCTCAATCCTGCCGTCAGGCTACCTGCCAAAACCAGCAAAAAGGAAGTGAAAATGTATTTTTAGACCAAAAGAAGTCGCCATATATTTGTAATAAAAGAGTAAAACCATCAAATATGTGTACAGATAGCGCGGATATTGAGCAAATAAAATGATCGCTGTATTGATTCCATGTTTGTTTTTATGCAATACTTGTGTGCGCGCTGAATTGCGTCAGCAAGAGCTCGCGCGAAAACTGTGTTCGGCCACCTTGAGGTGGCCGAACACAGTTTTCGCGCGCGCCTTTAATTTCCTGATGCAATTCAACGCGCGCACAAGGATTTCAAAAAGCAAACATGCCGTCAATAGAGCGATCATTTTAGCTGCTCAACTCCAGCATTATCTGTGTTATTTTTCTCTATAATTGAATGCAGTGTATTGATGGCTTTATATGAATGTTGTGCCGCGTAGCACTATGAACACAAATGGTGAAACAGAGAATTAACTCTGAAGTGTAAATTAAAGTGCTAATTGAGCCCATGAATAACCTACTGGGTGTTAGCTCTAGTAAAGGAATCAGGGAACCACACGAGTTAAAGAAAAAAATCTTTTGACCTCAGTGGGAATCGAACCCACGACCTCCGGATTAGATCTATCGGTCGTGGGTTCGATTTCCGCCGAGGTCAAAAGATTTTTTCTTTACCTCGTGTGGTTCCCTGATTCCCTTTACTAAGGCTAATGTTAATTCGTAGTGGGAAAACGATGAAAAAAAAATCTAACGACTGGATTTTTCTTAAATAAAGAAAAGCCATTTTTTAAGCCTTGTCTTAACCAGCCCCGTTGCCATGGCAACAGCACACACCCTGGCCAAAATGCGAGAATAAATACTTCTGTGGTTAACCTTGACTCTTGCAAAAAACGGGCGCCAGAGCATAAATAGTTTAAAAGTAATGGTGAATTAGGCATAGGCACTTGAAAACTGTGTTCGGCCACCTAGAGCGCTGCTCGATTTGAAAGCCTCGATCCGCTAGTTATTGCCAAGTATAAGAGTTTGTACTGAACAAAATCATTGATATAGGTTTTCGCTTTAGGACGTTCGTGCTAATTGTCTGTGTGCATTCTTACTGCGCACTCAAATTCACTCACCTCTCATGCATGACAGTACACTCTGAGTAATAATATGAACAATGATAGGGGAGATGGCCATTGTCAAAGCTTTGCCTGGATTCAACGGTCTTGGACGTTCGGTGAGTAGAAGTTTGAATTTTTTGCAAAATGTACAATCGAATTCCGTTCTTATTAGCTCTTCGTTTAGCTGTGCTGCGGTTTGAAATGCCCCTTGAAGGGTTACGTTTTGTGATAACGTTGGCAACAGTTGGAATTATTTACGAAACAGATCCACTTCTACGAAATATGACTAATAAGAGCGTCTGCCTCCGTTGACTCACCTTTGATCACTATTTTTAATTATAACCTAACGCAAGAATCATCATTGCGGGAGACATCAACCAGTTGAGCGTACGGGATCTTATGAGCTGACACAACTGTTAACTGTGTTAGATGTGTTCCTTACCAACTGCCCACACATTTGGAAACCACCAGTTACGTTTAATGCCGTCAGACCACTTAGATGTTATGGTCTCCCTGTGGCATTTGCCAAATATGGAAATATGTAAATTAGATGTGTGCGTATATATTCGTGCGCATATCTGTAATTAAACGTGTTTCGAGTGGACCGCCATATTGCTTGTCGGACAGGTTTGGTTGTTTCCCTTGGTCGTCTTCGTCAAGTACCTTGCGTGGGCTATTGCAAGGTTTTATTCCTTCGGGTGAACAAATATGGCTGTTTGAACTAAAACTGCCACTTGCTTTTGTTTTTCGCTTACTACTTTGGATCATAAACCAAATATTTCGACATAAAATTGAAAACTTTCGACCAAAATATACGAGAGTGAAATCGTGCACGTCTTCACTCGCACATGGTCGCTCCCAGACTCACTTGCTTATGGTTATGTTATGCTTATGCTTGTGCTTATGCTTATGCGCTAGTGAGAACCGGCCTTAAACAAACTAATCCATAACAATCAAAGACTTAAGCTCCATGAAAGTCTCTAGTTTGCAAACTAGCCTCCCAAGCAGTCTCATGATAATGTTCGTGAGGGATATCGGTCGAAGCTGAGCACACGATGACAGTGGAAATTCTTTGGGAATTGGTGATAGGTTGGAAAGCTTCCATGGAAGAATAACTGACTGTTGTCTGAGAGAAGAGTTAAAAGGCCAGTAGGGAAATCCGACTGGACCTGCTGGGAGATGTACGCTTCAAACAAGTCATAAGCCTTCTCACCGTAAGCACATAGATAGTGGGGACGCGAATTCCTTCCGGAATAGGTAATTTCCGGGACTGAGTAGTGTGTCATGATTACTTCTTTGAAAGAACAGGTTTGTATCCTCAGGGTCGATAACAGAGCTGGAGTCTGATGTTTTAAACTCTGTCCCAGTGATTTTTTTTATAGTATTCAACCAACCACTGGTCCAAGTTCCATACTTGCTGTTTTCATTGTATACAGCCTGCACTTGGTTGTCAGAACGGATGAACTAATTTATCCTTGCTTGCCTGTAGGTCAGCATTCACCTCGCTATGTATCTTGATGGTACACAGGAGTTTAACCAGTGGCGACATAAGGGGGTCCCGTGAAGACACCTTAACCTTGATAAGGGGGAAAGCATTCGTTGAATATCCCTGTAAGGGTGTTTTCCAATAGGTAAATCGCCTCGGTGATCGTCACAAGACAGTACGTTGCTCCAAACGCACGCTTCCAGCTTATCATCCATTTGAATCTATAAATCTAAAATACGCAAACGACCTGTCAGGTTTAGCAGGGACGCGGGGAGTGACCATAACATCTAAGTGGTCTGACGGCATTAAACGTAACTGGTGGTTTCCAAATGTGTGGGCAGTTGGTAAGGAACACATCTAACACAGTTAACAGTTGTGTCAGCTCATAAGATCCCGTACGCTCAACTGGTTGATGTCTCCCGCAATGATGATTCTTGCGTTAGGTTATAATTAAAAATAGTGATCAAAGGTGAGTCAACGGAGGCAGACGCTCTTATTAGTCATATTTCGTAGAAGTGGATCTGTTTCGTAAATAATTCCAACTGTTGCCAACGTTATCACAAAACGTAACCCTTCAAGGGGCATTTCAAACCGCAGCACAGCTAAACGAAGAGCTAATAAGAACGGAATTCGATTGTACATTTTGCAAAAAATTCAAACTTCTACTCACCGAACGTCCAAGACCGTTGAATCCAGGCAAAGCTTTGACAATGGCCATCTCCCCTATCATTGTTCATATTATTACTCAGAGTGTACTGTCATGCATGAGAGGTGAGTGAATTTGAGTGCGCAGTAAGAATGCACACAGACAATTAGCACGAACGTCCTAAAGCGAAAACCTATATCAATGATTTTGTTCAGTACAAACTCTTATACTTGGCAATAACTAGCGGATCGAGGCTTTCAAATCGAGCAGCGCTCTAGGTGGCCGAACACAGTTTTCAAGTGCCTATGCCTAATTCACCATTACTTTTAAACTATTTATGCTCTGGCGCCCGTTTTTTGCAAGAGTCAAGGTTAACCACAGAAGTATTTATTCTCGCATTTTGGCCAGGGTGTGTGCTGTTGCCATGGCAACGGGGCTGGTTAAGACAAGGCTTAAAAAATGGCTTTTCTTTATTTAAGAAAAATCCAGTCGTTAGATTTTTTTTTCATCGTTTTCCCACTACGAATTAACATTAGCCTTAGTAAAGGGAATCAGGGAACCACACGAGGTAAAGAAAAAATCTTTTGACCTCGGCGGAAATCGAACCCACGACCGATAGATCTAATCCGGAGGTCGTGGGTTCGATTCCCACTGAGGTCAAAAGATTTTTTTCTTTAACTCGTGTGGTTCCCTGATTCCTTTACTAGAGCTAACACCCAGTAGGTTATTCATGGGCTCAATTAGCACTTTAATTTACACTTCAGAGTTAATTCTCTGTTTCACCATTTGTGTTCATAGTGCTACGCGGCACAACATTCATATAAAGCCATCAATACACTGCATTCAATTATAGAGAAAAATAACACAGATAATGCTGGAGTTGAGCAGCTAAAATGATCGCTCTATTGACGGCATGTTTGCTTTTTGAAATCCTTGTGCGCGCGTTGAATTGCATCAGGAAATTAAAGGCGCGCGCGAAAACTGTGTTCGGCACCTCAAGGTGGCCGAACACAGTTTTCGCGCGAGCTCTTGCTGACGCAATTCAGCGCGCACACAAGTATTGCATAAAAACAAACATGGAATCAATACAGCGATCATTTTATTTGCTCAATATCCGCGCTATCTGTACACATATTTGATGGTTTTACTCTTTTATTACAAATATATGGCGACTTCTTTTGGTCTAAAAATACATTTTCACTTCCTTTTTGCTGGTTTTGGCAGGTAGCCTGACGGCAGGATTGAGAGATAAACCAGAAACTAAGAAGCGACGTAAACGAACCATATTCACTTCAGATCAGTTAAAGCGACTGGAGTTTGCGTTTGATCGGCAACAGTATCTTGTTGGTACAGAACGAGAGCGCCTTGCCAGAGAATTAAATCTCTCTGAAACTCAGGTGAAGATTTGGTTTCAGAATAGAAGAATTAAATGGAGGAAAGAACATTTATTTGCTGGAGAAGCAGAGAGTCAGCTGGACGCTGATGCACTGAGTCAAGCATAAACACTATACTGGACTTGCTTAAACAATGACATGATTTTTTATGGCCATGAATTAGGACTTTCCACAAATATCCCGATATGGGGTATTTAGAATTTTCCGAGATATTTAGAAAATTCTCCTGTTACAAGACGCAGTTTTATGCCAGAGACAATCCAGTAGTGCGCATTGTTTGATCGTCCGGGTGAGGGTAGTTAATATATAGATTTAGGCTAGCCTAAAAGCGTAGCTCCTGGGCCAGGTTGTTAAGAGTTCGTGTCATTGCCCGATTGCCTTTGAGTTTTGTAACTTTGTGGTGAGGGTTTCTGTATATTGTTTGGCCTACTGTTTTGAGTTTGTTTTAACGA
>JAHPZR010011608.1:0-7500 GCA_019787425.1 Platygyra sinensis | reverse complement strand
ACATGTGGATTGCGAGTATTACATAACGTTTGGTTTGGTTTCATAATGGCTTTCCCAGGAATTAAAACTACTCCGGTGAAAAAAGTTTCCTGATTCGAAGGCTTCGCTGTCGTGCCGTTTATGTGACGCGAATGTTATGTGTAATGGTGGATATTACAGCCTTTTTTTCGGAAAATGCTAAAAAACTGAATATTTGCGAAAGAATCTCGACACTTTTGACTGGGACGACAATCTGTCCGTCGGGCCGCGTATTCTTTGTAAAATAAGTGCTACCGACGGATCGAAAAATTCGAGGCGACTGTCAAGGAAGTGGCAAATTTAAAAGAATATAACGAAAAAAATATTATTCGTTGGAAAGGAGAAGCTACAAATGGTGAACATGCACGTTCAAAACGTTGTTCAAGCTCGCAGTCAACAGACTTGCGCGTAAAGAGCTATATTTTAATCCTGTGGTACCAGAACGATCAAAGGAAGAATAAACCCATACATCGAGCTCGAGGAACATAAGCTCGATCAGATAGCTGCAAGAAACTTGCAGTGGAAATGAGCCAAAACAAAACACTAACACATGGCAAATCACAGAGGTGTCACACTCAACGAAGCGATATGCAGATAGCGGCTTAAAATTCTGCGTAAAATTCCTCCGAATAACACAACATGAAGTGCCCTTCATAAACACGATTGAAGCGACAAAAAGGTCTAGTGACCTAACAGGGCAAATATACAAATGTCACGAACCGTAGAAGTCGTGTAGGCTAGTCAATTCCATTTTGCACTAATAGCCCTTTTCACGGTTAATTTTTCTCATATGCTTAACAATGTAATCCAACGTGGATGCGAGGCAATTTCGGGCTAAAACTACAAAATAGCCCGAAATTGCCTCGTATACATGCTAGATTTATTGTAATGCAAATGAGCAAAGTTAACCGTGAAAAGGGCTATTAAAATAGTAGTGATTTCCCGAATCCCGTCGGTAAAACCGCAGAATATTTTTCTTTCTCGTGACATCATGTGGTAGTGACCATCTCGAAAGCATTTGCTACTATGGTCACTACGCACCTCTCCTTTTTTTCTCCAATATATAAAACTATGTTCTCTTTATTTTCTCCTTTCTATTTTATTTTAGCTGTAGTTAATGATATAAATAGTGCAAAATAAAGAATCTTGAATCTTGAATCCTACACATCATTGCTGCGTATAAAATTCGCCGGCAATTCCATCCATTTTGCTCTGCATACCGTCGAACGTTTCAAGAACTTTTGTTATGGCTGTTTCCCTATCTTGATCACTTACAAATCTTTCAGCCCACTAACAAACGTCCTCCAACTCCAAGCAACAAATATTTCACACGCTTCTTCTATTCTTAGAAGCCAATCACCGTGTCTTTTAGATTAGAAAACCCTTGGGAGGTCATTAGGAGCCAATCAGCTTTCTAGTCCAGATTCTGGACTTTTTAGATTTAAACTGCCTTGTCATTGGCTCGGCGCCCTCAAAGAAATCGCGCTCTGGTCCAGAGGTTTTTCGCGCGGGTCACAATAGAGACATGACCGACACCGTAAACCGCGCAAGAAAAACCTCTGGCACCCAGGGTAGGGTCCACGGGAATCACAAGACTTACGGTCTCCGTTCCTGATTATGGCTCCTGGCCGAACTTGATTCGAATTTGGACCGACCCAAATTAACAAAAGTACGCCTGTTGATTCAGACGTCGAACTTAATTCCCCGAACTTAATTCAGTTTGAACCAAACCTAATTGTAAAAAAATCGAAAACCTAAACTGCTTGTAAAATACGTTATAATAATTTATGCATTAGGTTCGGCACATGAAAGGTTCGGCGTTCTAAAGTCGAAATTCCCGGCTGAGCCAGGCGGGAAGAACGGCTGAGTACCAAATTCAAATAGCCTTTCTTGACTGATTCGGACACCGAACTTTTCATGTACTTAATTCAAGGTATTAGGTTCGGCTCGTGAAAAGCTCGGCGTCTGAACTGGGCCTTAGATAGGAAAGACGTGGTTTTGTCATAGTACCACTTTCGGTTAAAAAGTTAGGTGTTGCAAAACGGGTATCTTTACATACCTTACATGACACACCTACCACTTGCCTTCTTGGAACTGGCCAAAAGGATCGTGGTGCAAAAAAAACAACTGAACCAAGTCCTGAACCAACAGACTGCCACGCACGCAGATTGTGGAGTCCAAACCGATACAGGGCAACCAGCTGGGATACAGTCGTTGTGTTGAGTGACTGCTCTTCAATTTTACCGAAAAGAATGCGTGCTGTAATAGCAACCTATATGTGGCCGAACGTGTTTTTTCGGCGTCCAAAATTGTACGCTCGTGGAAGATATCATTCTACGCTAGACAGAGGCATAAACAGTTCCATTCATTCGAACATTGGAAAGGGAATTGCGTTTAGATCAGAGTTAAAACGGAAAGCAAAGAGAGTGGTTGTTAAGCTTGGATCGGCTGTTATAACAAGAGATGATGAGTGTGGAGTGGCTCTAGGAAGACTGGCCTCCATTGTTGAACAAGTAAGCTTGTTACATGTATGTTTAGTACCATCCCCGGGAGTACCATTCGGATTAGTGAATACAAAAACTTAAACAGTGGTTGCTTAGTAAAGGGCCGTATAGTGGTCAATAAAATAAGTTAAGTAACTTAAGCCTAGTTCACACTTATTTAGCAACAATGACATAAGCTTATCACCGTTTTCGTTGATACGCGACTTGGAAAACAAAACTCCCGCGGAAACGTTTCCAAAATTTCCGTCAGTCTTGCGTGTTATCGACAGATCGGATCGAAATCAACCAATCACAGCCACTAGTGTGACCTTCAGACCTTCTTTACGTCATGCTAGCGGGCTGTGATTGGTGGATTTCGATCCGATCTGTCGATAATGTATGATTGACGGAAAGTTTGGAAACGTTTCCACAGGTGTTTGTTTTCGAAAGTTGCGTATCAATGAAAATGGTGGTAAACAAATTATGTCACGAGAGGAACATAGTGACATTATGTTTGCAGTATGGCATGATAGCAACATAACAGCAAGAATATA
Organism: Platygyra sinensis; assembly: GCA_019787425.1. Taxonomy (NCBI): domain Eukaryota; kingdom Metazoa; phylum Cnidaria; class Anthozoa; order Scleractinia; family Merulinidae; genus Platygyra; species Platygyra sinensis. The sequence continues at coordinate 4,445 of JAHPZR010011608.1, read as the reverse complement.
ATGATGTAAGGAAAAAACTGATCTTTTCCTTATAACCGTATGTCGATGTTCACATTTACCAACATTAAGTGATTCAAATATTTCCGCTGATCAGAAAAAGTAGACAGCATTCACTTGGCTGTTCTTTGGTTCAGGCATACTCCAATAAATCTTGGCTTCAGATAACTTTTCCCTTGATTGCAAATAATTTCAACTGTGGCTGAAAATAGTCCACCAAACGAAAAAGCCAAGGGCTTTGCTAGAACAAGTCAGTTTGGTCGTGAGTCAAATTTGAGTTATTAACAACTTTCTTCGCTTGCTAAGTAGGAACACAAGAATCAACACAATTGTTTGGCAGTAAATAGGACTAAAGTTGTTGGATGCTCTGTGGGAAAAAATCGGGGCGGCTGCAGCATCAGTGCTTGTTTGAGTTTTTGCCAACAACTGTGCAGTCATCTTATTGGCTGTGGCTAAACCACCCTAACATCAAGTTTACCTTGGAAGAAATGCCTGATCACTTTCTGGGCACTTCTTCCAAAAAAATGGAAATTTCATTACAAGGCTCTATTAAAAAAAGGGATAACTACAAGTACATTAGAAATCAGCCATACCAGAAAGGTGGAAACACAACACTATTCTAGGAGCCTTACAGCACGCAAAAGGAATAGCCACCAATTGGAAAGAAAAAGTTAAAACTATCAAACAATCATTCATCAAATCTGGATTTCCTGCTAAATTTGTAAATGGAGTTGTTTATGACTTTGAAAACCCAAGAGGGGAGGAGCTGATAATCCCTGTTCATTGGTTTGATGAAAGATCTAAAATTGGAATTTGTCTACCATTCTGCAGCAGAAGTGAAGTGGAGAGTAAAAGGTTCATGAAGAAACTAAATACATACACCAAATGAAAAAAAACGACCTGGTGTAATGCAGATTTTACTCCGGTGACTCGGGTGTTCTTTTGACACATGCCTCAGTAACAATGAACATATCACTAAGACTGCTTCGAATTGTCTTCTTAGATTGAATAGGATAGGAAAATTCCTTTGTTTTTAGTAAACTTTGGTATTGTTCAACTGTTTGGAGTAATACCAGCAACAGCAAATTTTGCTAGACAAATTATTCTGGGACTGAGAAAGTATGACACTATTTCAGGTGGGCTGTGATCACTGAAATGGCTTCCGAAACTTATTCTAAATGATACAACTATGATGCACAATTGTATTAACAAACCAGTTCTAGACTATCTTGCTTATACGTTCAAACAACGTTCCCAAGTCCATAATAGACAAACTTGATCATCTGGTGCCTTGGACATACCCTTATGCCACATGTCAACAGGGCAACACGCTGTTACTTTCAGAGGAGCCAAACTCTGGAACTCTTTGAATAATAATATTAAGTCCTTAAAGTGTAATTGTATTTATATTCTCAATTAATTGCCCCCGCAGCCCTGGTTTTGGCCCAGACGGCCAAAACCCGAGGAGGCACCCTAGGAGCCCCCGCGTATAGAGAGGAAAATTTTGCTGTACCAGAAAAAATCTCGATTTTTGAGAACACGGCTCGTAAAGGATTGCCGAAAGTTCGTTGGGGGTCGAATAAACAAGCGAAGGATTCTGGAAGCGTTTTCTAAACCATGCGGTTCTGAATTCCACATTTGGCAAGGGAAGGTTGTGTGTCAGCTTTCTCGATCAATTTACGTTGATTATTTGAAAAACCGCTTTGAAGTTCATTCGATCCAGATTCTAAATTGTGGAAAATAGCATTGCTCATCGAGGTTTTTGACGAAACTTGTATAAATTTATTTATTTCATCGATCAACTGTCACTACTAGAAATTCGAGGTCAGTGTGGTTCAGTTGCAACTAAATAGCTGAATACCCGGCTAAATACTCTTCCAATCGTCAGTTTTACCTTTGACATCTCGTTTATTTGGATCACTTATTTTTTACCGCTGAGTAATCTTACGTGGCGTAGAGCCCATGTTACGGTTGGGTGACTGGCAGGGATGCAAATATAAATGTTTGCAGTCGTTGAGGACAAAAAGCTTTACTCTAATTTGCATATATGGCGACTGTAACGCAATACTTCTGGTTATATATCAGAAAAAATCTTGACCTCTGTTCTGCTTTTGAGATACATTTGCTCGTATATCAAGACAAACGGTTTGTTTCAGTATCAAACTATAACAAAAGAGTGGTTTGATATTTTTTTTCTAGAATCCACTTCATGAGAGTATTAAGTAAAGAATTCCATGTGATAGAATGAGTTAAACAGAATGTGTTGGTTTAGTTAACCTAGTTGATTCTTTGGATCACATTTATGGTAAGATGCCTAAGTTACTTGAACAGTAAGAGTGATACAGGTTACAAAAAAAATAAAATTTTAGTTCATACAATAAAGTTCAATATTATTGTTTTCAATCAAAGCGGGGGCAGCTTTAGTGATAACTATAACTAGTTTAAATTTGTAATTTTAATTGCATTAAGCTGAAAAACCCACTTAGGGAGAGCATCAATAAAGTTTGTATGCATGCATACATGTATGTATTTTACTCTGATGATGATCAGGTAGATCAGAAGCATTTAGTAATATTTTAACAGCTTTTAACCTCAATTTTTAATATATTTTGTCAGTGATATGTACATATAAAAATTTAAAATTTATTATCTGCTTATTTTCAAGCTTTTGAAAATAAGAATTTTTTGCAAATGTTTTATGTTTTAAAGCTACAGTATTGTTATTGTTGCTGTTATTTCAGACCCGTGACAGTTTGCCCGCGCGACCTGTGACACTTGCCAGTTAGATTATTTTGCCAAAAAAATTGTCAATCGGTAAAAAAATTCACAACCCACATGGCTCAAAATAACAGCCGGTCACTGGACAACGTCTGGCCAAGATGACTACATGTATTTGTTCGAACAAAATTGGGTTTGGCGGTCATTTTGATCAGTCACGAACGTGGTTTCCAAATGATTAACTAGAAAAAGATTGTTTGCCTTATTTCTGGAAAATATAAACAGTTAAATCATAAATACCTTAGCAGCTTGTAGTTATAAAATAGTAGAATACAGATGAGACAGTCATGATCCTCGGCGTTGTGAATGCCGTGGTGTTTTAGCGGTTTGCTAAAATAACACAGGAAACATCTACCTCCGTAAATACGCTAAACAGACTAGACAACAATGAACATCACATCAATCAACGTCTTGTATTAACATGCGATTACAGTTTTAATTGTCTTTAAAAAAGAAAAGTATAGCAAATATCAAGTTCGTAGCATGTGAGCATTATCTACAAGATCACGAGAATCAACAATGTTTCTTTAAATTTGTCTCCATTTCGCAATAGGACGTGTCCCATGGGTGTTGAAAAGTTGACCACCTTACAGAGTTCCAGTAAATGTTCGCTAGTACTGAACAAAATAAGGCCTCGCGCATGATGTTGGTACCCAAATCAAAATTTGCAAAATTCGGAAGAAAATTTGTTTTTAAATTGCTGTAATTCGGAGGTTATTCACTTGTTCCTCTTCAAAGGAACGCCATCTTGTAGCGATTTTTATGTAGTTTCCTTACATCTTAGCTACGTCTCAAAAGCGCTTGTGCCTTTCCTTTAAGGAGTCAAAATCACACATGCTGTCTATTCTAAACTTCAAAAGTAGCGTAACACATCGGGCCGTATTTTATGCTACTCTTATCGTGCCCATTGCAGGCGCAATTTGCCATTTTTGCCTTTTTGGCGAATTTTGCTTTTTGCCTAAATCGCGCCCATTGCTCCTTTTTGTGGTTTTTGCTTTTGCCTTTCGTGCCAGCAAAAAATCGCGCCCTTTTGGCTTTTTGCGTATTTTGCAGTTTTTGCTTTTGCTTTTTTGCGCCAGCAAAAAAAAATCACGCCCTTCTGGCTATTTGCGTATTTTGCGTTTATTCAGAGTCCAGCAAACTGAGTTGGTTCAATTCCAAATGAAAGCTTGCTTATATAACCATAACATATTGCTTAAATTTGATTACTTGTTTTACATTAAACTACGCTTCATAAAATGGCGGACAAAACTTTATCGCGAGTGAATGCTGTTTAAGATTTTTATTACAAGGCTTGAAATTGCGACCAATATGGTCGCCAATGCGACTAGCTTTTTCTCCTTGGGGACTAAAATTGTTGTTTAGTTGCCACTTTGGCGACCTGAATTTTGCATGATTTAGAAATACGATAAAGCATTTAAGTTAAAATAAACATATTATCTTGTCTTGTTTTGCATTCGTCGTAAAAGAGTGGACCAAATCGCTTAAAAAAGCCACATTCCCTCCAAACTTTACGAACTCCTGTTCCCAACTGTATTTTCTGCGAGGCCAGTAGAGTTTCTCTCTTGGAGCTGCACAGGAGCCGCACTGAGAATTTTGCAAAAAGACCGCTGAATGATAACGATTTTGAGAAGAAAAGATAAGCTTTAGGTTCAAGGGTAATCAAGTGT
>JAHPZR010011607.1:0-30668 GCA_019787425.1 Platygyra sinensis | reverse complement strand
ACAGCCGTACTCCGCAGTGCCACATTAGCATCCACAACTTAGCAGGCTGTTGTTGTCTTCGCTTTCCTCTAACGAGGCTGTGGTGGTAGTGGGACACATACTAAGGGCACAAGGAAGAGTGCCAGTTAGCTCTTTCGCTTTTAAGCGGACATTTTCCTGTCTTACGCCTCTTCCATACTCCCCAGCAAATTCTCTTATCACAGTTTCTCGCCTTGCGTCTTCTTCTTTGCTACTTGTTCCTTCAGTGATTGCTGACTGCTAATTTGGTCGTATCTTGATGTTTGGGGGTTCACCTTTGATAATTATCTCCGGATAAAAAGAATTGGGCCCAGTGAAATATGAGAAATCCTTCTGACAAATGCGCAACATATCGTCTTCAACGCAGAGCGCTCATCTGTAAGCATAGTTAGCCACTGTGGGCATGTCGTGGTCTGCTCGCATTCCTTTGAAAGAGTATTCCACGCCCAAAGTTGTCATACTTTCGAAACAGATCCTGTCCAGAAGGTGACTATGCCCAATCTTCGTTAGCGTGTTGGTAAACCTGGTCAGCGATTCAGCACTATGAGGAACGGCTATCGGGTGCATCGTGGTATGGTCATGTCGGGACCGTTGGTATTCCGCTTGCCCGTCCTCTCCAGGGCTTCCTGTTCGTGGTTAGAAAGAAATGCAACCAACTCCTCGAGAGAATTGACATGATCTTCAAATGTACATGGTAGGTCTTCTTCTTTGCTTTGCTTTACTTGCTTTTTCTTTGCTTTGCTTTGCTTCAGCTTTGTTACCGGTATCGCATACAAGAACAATGTTTCGATATACGCATAAAGCAGTGGGCTTGTTCCATCGACTTTGGACACCATCACGATGGCCTTCAGTTTCTCCAAACACTTGTACCCCCAAGCATCTCTTCTTCCTTCAAGCTGAACAGTGCGTGTTCTTGGCTGGAGGACAAGAACACGGTTACACCATCTGTCACTGCAATACCAATGAGGCCTGGAATATTCGAAATTGTTCTCAGTTTCAATCGTCCTCTCGCTTGACAAAGATGAATACATGAACCATTCCCGTCTCTAACTAACAGGCATTGCTCGTCACGTGTTTTAACACGTGACGAGCAATTTATTAACTTCATTAGCCTTAAAAGGCTAATGAAGTTAATAAACTATATCGATCAAAACAAGACAATTCATTAACTGGCCGACGTGGTTAGTTTCCTCCTCGCCTACAACACCAGAAATTGAAAAAATCTTGCCGAGACGAACGTCTGACACAAACAGTTCAAAGCTATCGTTTGCAGGCGCAAATGTGGCAAATGGTGACACCAGATCCGGTACATTACCTTCAGAAATAAGGGAGAGATCGTGTACATGGACTTTACGAATACGTCTAACGGAGCAATCTTCTTCGTTACTTTGGCTTTCTGCGGCGTCAGCTTGTACAATCTGGGAAGCGTGACAGAAAATAGTTCGCAAATTGACTACTTTAACTCTTCCGTTTCCTTGGCCACAAACGTACAGCTTCCCGCTCTCTTTCTCTGCAATCCTAACTGGGTTTCTAAATCTGGCTTTGTTGCCATGTCCATTAGCGTGCCGGGCTCACCACCACCAGCGATTAATGTGACATTTGCTGGACAGTGCATGTCAGCCATGAATACTGCATGGAGAAGTCTATCGGTAATAAACAGCCTGCTATGCTTTGGGGAGAATGCCAATCCTACCGGTTAGCTTAAAAGAGAGGCCCCGTTCTTTTTCCAGTGCTTGAATTCCAGTTCAGGAACTAATGTCGTGCTCACTCTTTCATCTGGAATGGAATCTTAAATCGCTTTCCGGTGAATCTCCACTGCTGTTTCTGCATCCATCCGATCTTTGTTTCGAATTGCTTTCAATGAAACTGATTTCTTGATGTCTTCGTATTCTCTACGTAGCACCAAAAGCAGCCTTACATTCACTAGGTATCCATCAATGTCAATCCAATGCCAAAACTCTGCAGAACGTACTGACTTAATTAATGTTGTGGGCAGTCAGGAATAGGGACTTGGTGGGGGTACTTCACCTTGTCTGCTAGCATGGAATTTATAAAGCTCTTTTGCTTGGGATCGCAGTCAGTCGCTCAAACCAATAGGAACAGTCTTGTGCATACTTTATCTTCTCTCATGCACAAACTACAAGGGCGAAGAGGTGGATGTCATTAAGTGTAACCTGATTTGGCACAACTATCAAAAACGAACTTCTCACCAAAGCATTCTTCGCAATGAAACGTACAGTCCACATCTGTCTTCAAACAGCTAGAGCATCGCTGTGCCACGTCAGATATCTTGTGGTGCAATTGTTCAATGTAGTGTACTCCTCCTTTGTTCCGATATAGAATACACCAATCTGAAAGCCTACTTTATTGTCCAAAGAGGCCACTCGCACCTCCAGAACTTGTGGAACAAACTGACGTTCCTTTAGGAAAGTTAGGATTTCCGCATCTTCTTGTGATGACACCACTGTAAGATCTTCATATGTAAGCAGTTCCGGCTCAACAAGTCCAATGATTGATCGGTACGCAGGCGAATACTCCAAAGCAGGCTTGAGTGCCATCTCGTCTGTGGAGATAGAGCAGAGATATCCACGAACTCGTTCATTTTAGATTGACGGGCACTCTTTTTCCATGCACATTTCAATAGCGAATTCCACATCTTCTTTGACAACACCACTTTTAAGGTGACCTGGAGGCGAGTTTCGGGTGACAGAGCGTGGGTGGAGAAAGCTCAAGTTGTGTGTATCAACATATTCTTGAGGTGTCTGATGATGGTTTCTACCGCTGCCATGTTTACCACGGCCAGAAAGAAAGTACGATGCCACAGGCTTGCAATTTAACTGTATTGCACGTTGGGATCGAGCCAACGCTGGGTAAAGGTTGCACTGCAATTGTTCATCATAAATTTGCCGGAGTATTGGACAACGCTCCATTCTTCCTGGCTAACTTGGGAGCCAAACCCTACAAGCTCAAACGAAGTCTTGTCGCTCGGGAAGATCTAAAGGATAAAGCCTGGTTTCCATATGATCGTCCGGATCGTCCCAGTCGTCTCAAAAAATGTTTAAACGATCGGGACGATCATATGGAAACGCTAGCCAGGCGATCGCAAACTACCCGGTCGACTGAGACAACCCCGATCGTCCGGATAGAACTCAATTCTATCCAAGCGATCGAGGTCGTCTCAGTCGTCCGGGTCGTTTGCGATCGTCTGGCTAGCGTTTCCATATGATCGTCCCGATCGTTTAAACATTTTTTGAGACGACTGGGACGATTGGGACGATCCGGACGATCATATGGAACCCAGGCTTAAAGGCGCTCAACAACCAGGTGAGACAACTGCGATGTTTTTAGTACAGTCGAGGCGCCTAACCGAACACTGTGAATTTGGGGCAACATGAGATGAACTGATATGTGAGCGATTTGTGTATGGTGTCCACGACATCAGAATACAGCGCCGATTACTGGCTGAACAGAAATTAACCCTTAAGCGAGTGCTCGATGTAGCACTCGCGATAGAAGCCGCAGAAAAAAATTACCTGGGAAATACACAAGGGTGACTCTCAAGAAGTAGATGCTCCTCTCAAGTAAATCATGAAGTTGACAAGGTAGGGGAAATAAACTGTTATCGCTGTGGCGGTCCTTATTACCCAAAAAGCTGTCATTTTAAGGATGCGAAATGTTATAACTGTGGCAAGTTAGGCCACTCATCTCGAGTGTACCAGGCCAGAAAGGAAAATAAACATCCGCGCCTTGTACAGATAAGTCCGATACTCCTTAGGCTGCCCACTACTTAGAGGGGGAAGGGAACATACCGGAGACAGAACACGGGCTGGGCGCATATTCTTTGTTTTTCTTTCCCGGTAAACGCCCTGTGTCATACAAAGTACAACTAAGTTTGTTGGGCAAGCCCTGGAAATGTAAATCGACACAAGAGCTTCTTTGTCAGTGATCAGTGAGATAATCTATGACAAGGGCAAGAATACTCCCTGCCACTCTTAGTTGTACCTGGAGAAGGCCCAGCTCTGTTAGGTAGGAACTGGCTGGAGGAGATTAAGCTGAATTGGCCCCGGAATAAGAGGGTTGCTCTACATTAGTCCAGGATGAGCATGACCCTTCCTAAGTCCTTGTTGTGTTCTTTGTCTTGGATTACTTGCCACCGGATCTTTTGGTATATTGTTTTCCGTAGTCATATTCACACCAGTGAAAGCGCTTGAATTAGATAGAAGGCCATATTAAAATCTGGCTTGGAGAAAACTTCGGCACAAAAGACCTCTTGAATTGTCGCTTCATCTGTAAGAAGTGGGTTTTCTCCCGCACAATGGCCTGATTTGCCAGTCTCATGTTAAGACATATTCTGAAGGCACCCTTTGGCTTCTCAACTACACCTAAGGGACTCACCAAGCTGGTTTGTTCCTCGACTTCCTTAAGGACGTTCTTCCAATTCTTACAGCTTTTCAGTGAAGTTAGCTCCTCTACTAAAAGAATTCTATGTAATTGCTAAGCGACTGACTGAACATTCACGAGATTGTGCTATTGGTGTGGGTGGGTGGGTCGTGGGTTTGTTGTCGTGGGCGGTGAGTCGTGCGTTTCACCGCTTGATTTCTCAAGCCAGGAGTGGACTCAGGATTTTACATGAGTGATTTCCACCAACTAAACCAGAGAGTTTTGGGGCATGCTCCCTGAAAATTTGAAATTTAGTGCTCTCGGAAATTTTCCCCGCGATCTAAGAGATTTGGAAAAATGTGAGTGAGTTCTGGAAATCGCTTGAATTACTCTGAATCCACCCCTGTCAAACCGACCTAAGTAAATCTGCGAAGGTATGAGAATCCGTTCCAAACTCGCGAAAATATAGAAGGGATCCACGAGGACGGCTAATGCAATTCTTATCAAAAATGAATATTGTAACGCTTTAAAAAGATATATCAGCTGTTTCATAAAGTTTTCGAATTGCGTATTTCGGCTCGGTCTCAACGTAAAAACATAAACTAAGGAACTAAGGCATTTCTCATAGTCTCGACGATTTGGACCTACACAAAATAATCTTTTGTTATCTTCACCCAAAACCCACGGCTGAAACAAGATAGTCAAGTAAAATGCTAAGTTAATAAATTTATTATATCTTATTTTAACACAAAAAATAGCGAAATGTCTTATTTGTGCAATTATTTATATCTATTTATTTCATATCTTGCTTTTGTATTACTAATTTAATTCTAGTTACGCTGTATCTTATTCGCGCGATTACTTAATTAATTATATTTATTGAAAATAGGTCGTCTATATGCACTAAGTGTACTAAACAAAGTGAAATTTCCCGCACACACCTCTAAATATTTAGCTGTGGGGCCAGACCGCGGTAAGATTGTGGTTATGAAATCCAAGTTGTTATCAACTGCTTGCCAAGGTACGTATTCATCTTCCCTCGCTAGGTACTTAGTGATATTTAGGGGAACAGTGTACTTGATGTATCCACCTCTAGAAGACAAAAAAAATTGTAAACTGTACCAGGTATTAATTATTTTCAAATCAGTAGTATATGGTCAGCATTTTAATCCTTGTTAGTTTCTAGGAAGGTCTAGGTAGGTCTAGGTATAGGTAAATAATTAATATGTATTACGGTCGAGTCCATGACGTCACCTATTGTTATAACCTAGGAAAAAAGGGGTTCCTCCATACTAATGAGGTGCATGTCTAGTCAGTGTATAGCTAGCTTGGTAAAAATGGGTTCCTCCATACTAATAAGCGTCAATCTACAACAATAAAAACAATGCACCTGCCCAGAGTTGCCCGCGAATAATTAACTCTGACTGGCTCATGAGAAATCTTTTACGTATTCAAATAAAATCGCGAATTGTAACGAAAGCGTCATTCCTTCATTCAACTTGAACTCGCAGGAAACTTGAAAACTTTGTTCGATTTTCGAAACGTTTATCATGAAGATGGCTTTTTCACCACCGTTGTTGATCTTGAAGCTGCTTTGAGCGCTTGTTTAACTGTCCGCGATTGGGAAATGTTGACGGAATCGATCCAAATTCGTGAAACGCTTGGCACTTGGCAATCATGAAACGCTTGGTTCCAGTCCGTTGCAGGGCACAACAGCGAGTAAAGCATAGCTAACCACAGCTCACGGCCGACAGTATTGCAGCGAAAATGTGTCTCCGACCACAGAAAACACAAAATCTCCACCGTCATTTACCCTCCTTTCATTCAAAACTCGAATCAAATGGCCTCTAGGATGACCGCAACCACAAGTTTTCCGAGGTTATTTTTTCAACTCTTGCAATTTTCAAGGCATCGTTGAAGCTTTTCGGCTCACAGGGCTTCTCTGATGACAAAAACTGACTTGATTTTTCCAGTATTTTCTTCAAGACTTAAATTTCGCCGTTCAATTCTACTTTTGCTGTAAGTTCTTATTACACGAGAAGCGACATTCGAGTCAGGTTTGACAGTGGCGTGATTTTTCTCGACCAATCACAATTATTTGCTACGCATAGTAACCAATGAAATTGCTTCATTTTGTATAGATCATAGATTACGTCAAATGGCTTTTTTCGTCTTCGCCAAAGTGGGCAAAGGCGGGCAAAGGTCGGCTTTCGCATTATGTTGAAATATTTGGAAATAAAAAAGGCTTTCCGTTATTATAAGTATACAAATAGATTCCATGTTGCCGTGTGTCTGTTCAGTAATAGATCACAAAATGTGGGAAGAACATCAGTGACATACTCGGCCATTTTTTTTGCCACTTTTTTGTTCTTACCACATTTTGACGCCATCTGTGATCTATTACTGGACAGACGCAGGGCAACATGGAATCTACATACATACATACATACATACATACATACATTCATACATATATCTAGACAAGAATTTAGGAATAGTAAGAATAATGTGATTATAAAATATAAATAAGGTAAAATACAGACTCGATTTTAAATTAAGTAACTATCATAGTAAGAGTAATAAAATCGACTAAATCTAAAAGCACTTAAAATCCTGAAAAAATCTTAGAATAAATAGTCGACAACTGATAATTCTAGTTAGTTATTTACCTGGCAAGATTAAAGGCATCATCTATCAATCCTGCACGATCAGTTAGGTCAAGTTTCTGTAAAATATTTGAAACAACATCAACATGAAGAAGGCAACATTCGTATCTAATTTCTCGCATTAAGAGAGAAATGACGCAAACAGCATAAAACATTACTCCTAGCCCCCCTATATACAGCAGCTACACTATAATGACACTATGACTGATTTCTAGCTTCTGAAAGCCCTTACAGTGCAAATATCTAATTACCAAAATTCCGCAATATAACCAGTAGCGAGATTTATACGAGTCTTATTCTTATGTCTTAATCCACAATCTACGTTGTGCATTTTTTCTACCAGATTAATGATGTGGATTGCTGTTAACGAGCTGTCAGAGAAGAGCGTCGTATTTAAGTGTAAATGTAAGGGGATGCTTATAGCGCCAACAAGAGTGTTATAGAGATGTACGAAACTTAACCTAAAACACCCATGAGCTCGGTAAAATCATGTTTACTTACCATGTGGTTTTTGTCCAGTTGGTTTATCAGCTGATCCCACTGCGGTTGTTCATAATTGACTCTATAATATCCTGTTTGACCTACGTTACCCAGGATCCAGCCTGTACCATCCCAGTCAATCTCAACTGAAAAAATAGTGGGTTTAAAAAAAGTAGTTTTGATATCGACTGAGGGTAAAAAAACTAACTGCGCTGGCTGGCTTCTGTTCTTAATGCGAGACCCTTCAACAGGTTATTTAGCCAACCCTATTCTCAAAGAAACACTCAAGTGCTGTTAAATAATGGCAATTTGTCCCCCCTTTATCCGAACACCAAGCAGGTTAAAATATAGAAATTACTAGTCACATTCGCCGGTGACTTAAATCATTGATTTTCTACTCGGTAGACAAGGGTAAGAGCACTCACAAACTCCTGACAGCCAATGGTGCAACCCTCCTTAATTCCAAACTAAAGATTTCTTGTTAACTGACATGTATAAGTTCTAACTGATAAGTTAAAAGAATAAACAAACCTCTTAGCAAAAAGAATTTTAGGAAAAAACATCTTATATGGAAGAATTCCTTAACAAAAATACACTGAGGTACTGTTTAGGCGCCGTATTTCCCATGAGCCGAATCCAATCCAATGAATTAATTAAGTTCATACGGAATACGACGTCTGAATGAACTTGAAAGAGCTGATTGAAGTCCAATCGGCTTAGCCGTTCTTAACGCCTGATTCAGCCAGGAATAACGGCTGTTGACCGGCTTTTATTCAAACGCTGATGGGGCCGATCACATGAGCCGAACCTAATACATAACTTAATTTAATGTATTTTTAATGTATTGCAAAGACCTGAATATGAGCTAAAGTATAAATTACGGGTCCGCGCATCAAAATGGCGGGTTTCCATCAACAGAGAGGAAGCCGATGTGCAGTTTGCATTTTCCTGTTTACTTGTGCAAACTTGCTACCAGCTTAAGCTAAGGTGGCTCAAAACAGTTTCCAGCACATTCCAAGACTTAGATTTCGATGTGTCATTATAACCACTCTTTATCAATTGATGCTACATTCATGGTATCAAAAAACTGCCTTATCACTGGAGAACACGTTGGTATTATTTTCGTGACACAATAAAGTGGCTCTAAACCCCATGTACAGAATTTTTTAAACTTTGCCAAAAGTTGCACCTTTTCCTGCTTATCAAAATTCTATGACAAGAAAAATTTCACCGTGCCGTTTTGAAATATAAGCGCTTGAAGCTGAAATTAAGGGTGTTTTTAGCAAGTCATGGTGTTGCTATGTTAACCTATTCTGTCACGAAAATAATACCAACGTGTTCTCCAGTGATAGGGCAGTTTTTTGATACGATGAATGTAGCATCAATTGATAAAGAGTGGTTATAATGACACATCAAAATCTAAGTTTTGAATGTGCTGGAAACTGTTTTGGGCCAACTTAATTAAGAAACAGCTTCAAAATTAGTGGACATTCATCATAGCTTTCGAACTTGTTTGAATTATTTGTGAACGTTTCATTTATGAATTACAGCGCTGATTATATTACCGTGAACACCTAAAATATGTTTGGAATGTTTATTGTGTTGTAACCAATCACATGCGAGATCTTCACACCACAGAAACCACAAGCAACGAACGGTTTTCCTATCGGCCACGGAACAAATTATTTTTTGTTTTCTTTTAACGTTCAGTCTTTTACAAGTAAACAATTACTTTTCCTGTCCATTTATTTATTTATTTATAGATTCGTACAATGTACAGGGGAGAGAACAATAGGACACGTAGTCCCCTACTTGGTTCACCCTTCTAATCCAACCCCATAAAATGTAGAAAAAACCAACCCCTTACCCCAAAAAACTAGAATTAAATATTTATAATATACTATAGATATCAACCTAAGAAGTAGAAAGAAAACATGGAAAAGGTAATAAATCGTGGTTTGTTTACAGTATGTGCTATAATAGCGAAGAATATAGGTTTGAGCGATTTTGAAGTAAATTAATTAAGCCGATGTGCCGGGCGGACGCACGCGACGGTTTGGCGCGCGAATTTTCAACCTTTTTGTAACGATCGAAATAGGAATAATTAGTTACGCCTAATCGCAAATTTGTTCGGCGGTCTTTCCAGTTTGGGATCTTGCCGGCACAGTAGTTCGAGGCTTCAATTGTTAGCCCACACAAATCAACCCTTGTTCTACAAAAAATATTAGCAAGGATTATGCTAATCACGATTGTTGATTTTTTATTATCTTCATGTGATGTCGTTACATGGAAAGCTGGTCGCCGTCGCGTCACGTTGGCTTCTAAACTTTTTCTTTCTAAACTCGAACGATGACCTGGATGCGGTCCTCAGCACTGATCTTGGTGAACAGCGGTGTTTTAAATTCCTCATAAGACAGTTTGTATCCTTAAACAAAACAAAAATAATTTGTTCCGTGGCCGATAGGTTACGGTTCGTTTCCTGTGGTTTCTGTGATGTGAAGATCTCACATGTGATTGGTTACAACACAATAAACATTCCAGACATATTTTAGGTGTTCAAGGTAATATAATCAGCGCTGTAACCGAAATCTTAGAGTCGGGCTTTTTGTCCAAGTATTGCTGTACTTCATGGCATACAAAAAGGTTAGATTGTGAAATTGAAGTCGAGTTCATGTGAAGTACGACGTCTGAACCAATTTATCAGTCGTTATGTAAATAGACTGATGCACTTTGCGTCATTCTGCTCATTTTTGCTGACTTTTTTTTTATTCTTCACTGGACGGTTTGATTTGGATAACACTAAAATGAGAAATGAGGAGTGGGGAATGGGGAATGGGGAAAGGGGAAAGGAGAAAGGGAAATAGGAAATGAAGAAATGGGGACTGTGAAATTGAGAATGGAAATTGAATTTTTTTACATTAACTTTTTATCAAAAATTATCAAAACCCACGTTGTATTTTTGAAACGTTCTGTGCATATAACGTTTTGTGAATATGACGTCATAGTACGAGTCGCTCAACCAATCAGACTGCTGAAAACTCGTTCATTAACTCTGAAATTATATTAAACAGTAATGTACAGTATATGCATACAGGACGACCAGAAGCCCTTTAATCTATGACTGGGAATACTTCGCCCCCAGAGCCCTTCGTTTCTGTCATGTATTGATAAGACAAATCGAGCCACACCAAAGCAACATGGCGGTCCACTCGAAACACGTTTTATTACAGATATGGCACGCATATATACGCACACATCTAATTTACATATTTCCATATTTGGCAAATGCCACAGGGAGACCATAACATCTCCTCCACGCAAAATGATCAGTCCTGGCTTGTAAACTATGCCTAAGTTACAATCTCAAAAATAAAAAACTAAATCAACAGACAGTGTCCAGTAGTCTGGTAGTGTCTCTAATTAATACAGTTCAGAGATCAAGTCTCTGTGGAGCTTTGCGCACTCTCTGGGGGTACCGTCGCTCACGGACCACAGGGCTAGCTGGAGTCGCGTCTGGAGGATTGGTAGTTGCAGGTGCTGGAACGGAAGCCATCTCTGGTTGCTCTGCCACGGGTATCTCTGGAACTGTTCCAACAATATTGGGTGGTGCACTCTGTTGGATTGCCACTGGTGGTGGGCTGACCACCTCTGCTTCGCTGGCTTCAACAGTATCGGGCGCAACTCCTTGTACATCAGTGGGCTCGACGGCTGTCGGCCTCAGCTGGTCGATATGTCGGCGCCACACTATTCCTGGTGCCACCTGGACCTCATACATCAGTGGACCTGTCTTTTTGACGATCAGTCCTGAGCGCCACTTCAGATCCCCTCGATAATCTCGTGACATTACTGCATCACCAACCACTAACTGACGTCGCTCTCTACCCTTCTCATTCGCTGCCTTGATGCCCTGTTGATGCTGTTGGTTAACCATCTTTCGGTTCAAGTTGGGTTTAACCAGGTCTAGGCGAGTACGTAACGGTCTTCCTAGCAGTAACTGGGCCGGACTCTCACCAGTCGTTGAGTGAGGAGTGTTCCTATAGGCTATAAGAAACTTTGCCAACTTCTCCTTCACTGGCTTGGAGCTTTGAAACATGGCACGCAACGCTTGCTTGAAAGTCTGTACTAACCTCTCAGCCAGACCGTTAGTAGCCGGATGATATGGTGCTGATGTGATATGGCAGATGCCATTGGATTTGATGAAAGCCTGGAACTCCTCAGAAGCAAATTGAGGACCGTTATCGCTGACAATCTGTTCAGGAATTCCGAATCTGGCGAATAGATCACGTAGGACTTCGATGGTCTTACTTGTAGTGGTGGAACTCAAGGGAATCACTTCTGGCCACTTGCTGTGTGCGTCAACAACTACCAAGAACATTGAGTTCTGGAACGGACCGGCAAAATCGATGTGTAATCGTTGCCATGGGGCAGTGGCCCACTCCCACGGATGCAGTGGTGCTTTAGTAGGCATTCTCTGGTTGAGCTGACACCCATCACAGCCTTTCGCTAGCTCTTCCAGTTGGCCACTGATATTAGGCCACCAAACGTAGCTCCTCGCCAGTGCCTTCATTTTAACTACCCCCAGATGGCCATCGTGCAGCTCTTCCAACACCCTGTCTTGCAGCTTATTGGGGATTACAACTCTGATTCCCCATAAAATGCAGCCTTGGTGAACCGTCAGTTCATTGCGCCGCTCGTAGTATGGCTTATCTCCATCTATGCGAACAGACCATCCTTTGACGATAGACTCGTAGACCCTTGCTAAGATTGGATCTCGACGTGTTTCCCTAGCAACTGCTTCACTGGTTACCGGTAGCAGCTCAAACTGGGTTGCGTGGAACACCTCCGACGAATCCATTTCTGTCTCCTCCCTCTCTGTCTGCTGAAGTGGAAGCCGAGACAGTCCGTCAGCATTGCAGTGCTTGGTCGTGCTCTTGTACTCTATGTCGTAGTCGAAACCGGCCAGGAACAATGCATAGCGCTGGAGTCTCGCAGCAGTCATGGCAGGAACTCCCTTCTTTGGTGGAAAATGGCGGTGAGGGGTTTATGGTCTGTTACGAGCGTGAACCGCCTCCCATAGAGGTACACATGGAACCGTTTAACACCCCACACAATTGACAACGCTTCCTTGTCGATCTGTGCGTACTTGCGCTCCGTCTTGGTCAAAGATCGGGACGCAAAAGCTACTGGCCTTTCACTGCCATCAGGCATTACGTGTGAGAGAACAGCACCGATGCCGGTCGGCGAGGCATCACATGCAAGCCTAACTGGCAATGCTGGATCGTAGTGTGTAAGCACTTGCTCGGATGTAATCATGCGCTTAGCCTCGGTAAAGGCTCGCTCGCACTGTTCAGTCCACTGCCATTCGCTATCTTGCTCTAGCAGCTGGTGTAGTGGATGGAGAACTGTGGACGCATTGGGCAGGAAGCGGTTGTAATAGTTAACGAGTCCTAAGAATGAGCGAAGCTGTGACACATTCTCGGGCCTAGGCGCGTTGACTACTGCCTCAATCTTCTCTTGTGTTTTGTGGAGACCTTCGCTGTCAATCTCATGACCACAGAACTGAACTCTATCTCTGAAAAACTCGCACTTCTCTTTGTTTGCTTTAAGACCTGCGTCTTGTAGTCGCTTGAGGAGTTTCTCTAAATTCTCCAAATGCTCTTCATCTGTTTTGCCTGTGATGATCATGTCATCGAGGATACACTGGGTGTCAGGTACTCCCTGCAAAACCTGGTCTATGGCACGTTGCCAGATTGCTGAGCAAGAGGTGACGCCAAAAACCAGCCGATTGTATTGGTAAAGGCCTTTGTGCGTGTTAATTGTGAGGTACTTCTTAGACTCCTCCGTCACTTCCATTTGGTGATAAGCTTGGCGCAGATCCAGTTTGCTAAAATGCTTTCCTCCAGCCAAATAAGCAAAAATATCCTCTATACGCGGTAGAGGATACTGTTCCGCATGAAGAACTGGATTGACCGAGACTTTGAAGTCGCCGCAAACGCGTACTGATCCATTACGCTTAACTACTGGAACAATCGGAGTTGCCCTCTCACTGTATTCTACTTTAGACAGAATACCGTCCCTCTCTAGACGTATCAACTCTGCTTCTACTTTGGGGCGAAGTGCATATGGAACCTGGCGCGGCTTATGAAAGCTAGGCTGACAGTTCTCCTCGACCTTTAAATCAGCCTTGTGGCCTTTAAGCGTGCCCACACCCTCAGAAAATACGGACTCATACTTCTGTAACAGCTGATCTACTTTGTGTTGCATGCCCCCTTTCGGTGTTTTGCTAAGTTTAAGGGCTTTGATTTCACCCCAGTCCAGCTGAATTTTGGAAAGCCAATCACGCCCAAACAATGCTGGCCCTGGTGTCTCAACCACTTGTAGGGTCAGATCTTTTTCTTGGCCCTTGAATTTGACATAACACTTCATCTCTCCCTTGGGCGTTATTTTCTCTCCAGTGTAGGTTTTAAGTGTGATGTCACTCTTTGCTAGTTTCACGTGGCCAAAACGTTCCTTATATTGCTTGTATGGGAGTACAGACACAGCCGACCCTGTGTCTAGTTCCATCTTGATCACCCTTCGCTGTACCTCGGGGCTGACCCATATCACGCGATCCTTGTTGTCCATGTTATGAACCTCAAGGGATCCCAAGTAGTCATCACTATCTCCATCATCATTGTCCATATAATTAACTGGGGGTCGGGTACCCTGCGCCTCCCTTTGCTTGGCTTTACAGGCATTTTTAATATGACCGGTCTTGTAACAGTGGTAACATTTTTCCCTTTTGAACGGACAGCCTTTATGGTCATGATTGCCCAACTTTGCTCAGCAGACTCTTTATGGGATGGGAACTTTTTCTCTGGAGGTTTAGATTCTCTCTTAGGTTTAAGCTTCTTGTCTGGCCTTGACTGGGATAACAAATCAACTGGGTCTGACTCTAATAAATCAACTGGGTTTGACTCTTTCCCCCCCCCCCCCAACCCCCACTGGAGAGCTTCAACATCCTTGTACGATTGCTCGATGGCGATACATTTCGCTACAGCAATATCAAATGTCAGTTCCTCGAGTTTGAGTTTCAAAAGCTCTGACATAATTTTCTTATCCCGAATTCTCGAAACCAATCTATCTCGGAGCCTTTCCAACCGCATGGCTTCATTAAACTTGCATTCAGTAGCTAGATGCTTCAGAACAGCAACATATTGACTCACCGTTTCTCCTGCGTTTCGCGCTCGGTTATCAAATTCGTACCTAGCGAATAGAGCAAATTTCTGGGGCTTCAATTGCTTTTGGAGACGCTATACGATCGTGTCGTACGTGAGAGAATCCTCTCTTAACGATGTTGGGGCCACTAAATCTTTCGCCAGTTGGTACGTCTCTGTGGGAAGATTAGACAACAGGATAGCTTTTTTCTGTTTTGGGTCGGTCACTCCATTGGCCACGAAGAAGAATTCTAGCTGTTCGGCATACGCTTCGAAGTCAGTTCCCACTACAAACTTCTGAACTCTTCCGATATTTCGAACCGGATTACTTTCATCTGGTATCTTGAGACGTCGTGTGAATCTTGTTTAGGATGTCTTTCACCTTTGCTGCAGTAAAAATCCTCTAAGATCCCATCCTTGTCGCCAAAATTGTCATGTATTGATAAGACAAATCGAGCCACACCAAAAGCAACATGGCGGTCCACTCGTAACACGTTTTATTACAGATATGCGCTCGCATATATACGCACACATCTAATTTACATATTTACATATTTGGAAAATGCCACAGGGAGACCATAAACGTTTCTCGTACCAAGGCTGCATCGGCTAAGAGAAAGGGCTATGGGGACGAGAACGAATCTAAGAAAGACCGGTCTAAATCTCAGAACTGCTTACAAACTTAATTTTGCAATCACTGCAGTTAAAAAGAGATGGATCAAGATTTGAGAGCGATATTATATAACCCTGGGTGAACGTGCATTCCAGGCAGCTGCTCCGCATCTGTGGAATGAGCTACCATTGCAATTACGCACTATTGGATCTGTAGAAACTTTTAAGAAGTCAATTAAGACTTTTCTTTTTAGGCGATCTTTTAATAGTGATTAAGGTACGAATTTTTATATAGCCAATTTGAATTGTAATTTATCATTATATTTGAATTATTCGAAATTTTAATTTAATACTAGAGACATTAATTGTAAAGCGCTATTGATCTGTCACTGTAAATAGCGCTCTATAAGTAATAAATTATTATGATTATGATTATTATTATTATTATTATTATTATTATTATTATTATTATTATTATTATTATTATTATATATGCAATATAGTCCTCACACCCAAAGCAATCCAACCTAAGTTATTCTTTACACATACAGGACATAGTACCCAGTTCTTCCGGGCATGTTACTCGCACAACGCATGGACGACTACCTGAGTCGAAATGCCGGGAAATGTGGTTAAATTCATTTTATATGTTTTGATTTTCAAAAGACGTTACATTACGTTTTCAGTTGTTACCTTTTCACCTTTCTCGGCTGTCTTTGTTTTCGGTTGGGCATTCGTTTGCTTCGTGGTCGTTCGGCTGTTCATTCTTGTACTGTTCATACGGTTTTCGGAAACAGCGCCGAGTATAATGGCCGTGTTCGCGGGTTGTGTTAATACGTTTGTTTGCTTTCCACTAGCTTGGCTGTTCATTTCTCAGTCGTTCATTCATTTTTGTGTGTTTGTGCAGGGAACACTCTTTCCCCTGTTTAAGCCACTATTTCGAATGTAATATAACTTAGCGGTGACCGAGGCTTTTTTGCTTCTTTGTTATTTAAATAAAAAAAAGACATCCCCACAGCGTTGGGGTTTTTCCTTCGCTTTGAAACGAAACGAAAGGAACAATATAAAAATCCTCCACGCAACGGTCGACTAACATTGGCTGCCAGGGCTGAAAATAACTTGTTGGGATTGGATTTTTGCATCAGAAAAACCTCGGCATATTTCACTTGTTTATATCTTAACGCTTTTTCTCACAATATATTCTTTTCACTCGCTACAAACAGGCGAATTTATTAATGCAAATTTCTCTACTCATAACGGAGCTCCTTATTGTATATACATAATTATAACGGAGCCTTAGTTTCCCGTGATAACCAGCGGTTACACGTGATTTGTGCAGTTTGCTAAAATTAAAAATGTCACGCATCTCAGTTTATTTGCAATACCCTCAGAGCTAGACCAGCTTAAATTTTACCAGCTTTCAGAGTGAGCATATTAGAGTGAAATTCCGATTCCAGGTTGATCTTTGACCTACTCCTAGTAGTCGACAGGAAATCCGTTGAACAGCAGCCAGGATTTTCGGTTTTATCCGTGGTTAAACTGACAGGTCTAACAAGCGGATTGAGAGGCTACCCGAAAATTTAATACACAAGATACTCATAGCATTGCCCAAAATGCTGGCATATCTACGGAATCAAAGTTGTTGACCCCGGCAAAGGAAAACCACTTTTCCTTTGAGGTTACGTGTTTAGGTTAGACGTGATTAGCTGTTGTGCTCGGGCATTGCAACGCTAGTGCAAATTATCAAGTTAAATGGACGATTCGTGTTATCTCTTTGATGTATTCCTGGGTAATTACCATGGAAAATTTACCTTTGGAAATGTCCCTCCACGTGCACTAAATGTAACTTCTCGTGATAAAAGGTCATAGACCATGGTAAAAGTAATTTGAGTTACCGCACATAATGGCTCGCATTTCTGAATTACTGATTCAGTTCTGTTTCGGAGATAATTTTAGGAACTACAGTGTATTACGTAAATTTTCGAGTCTCTTGCAGAAAATTTATGCCATACAACAACAACAACAGTTAAATATGTCTTAATTTGTAGCTCCTAAATGGCCCTATGTAGGGCCAATGTCAACTAATTCTTAAACAGATACTACAAATATACATAACGTAGATAAAAGTCTGAACTGGTAGGACAGAGGTCGGCTATCTAGAAATTGTAAGCGAGAAGTTTCAGGTAGTAACAGGGCGGAGGGCATGAACTCGGGACAAAATAAGCTCATAAATCATTTGGCTTACGCTGACTCCGACGCAAAAATCAACTCCGTCCGAACGTTTTCCGTATATTTAACAACCCCCAATGTAATAGTCTATAACCTCCCTAGACCTGCAGTACCGAACAAAACCTCCAGTTACATAAGTATCAGGCAACATCTCAACTACAACTAAATTACGGAGATCTCTGCAAAACAACAACAACAGTTATCTTTCAACTGCCAATTAAAATTGTTATCAACTGGATCCCGATTAGTCGGAGAGGTGCCATAATATAACGGAGAGGTGCCATTATATAACGGATAACCTTAGTGCGACGTGACCATCAGGCCTGCACCTGATAAAAGTCAGAAAAATACCACTTGATTTAGGGCACCCGCCTGCAACTCTCCTTTCCCAGAAAACCGAAAATGCAGGTCTTAATTATAATTGGCATTTTTAAGCTGCAAAATGATATCATACCTGAAGTCATATTCAAAGGTTTGGATTTAAGGCTAGAGTCATCTGTCAGATATGTAAACGGTACAACCCACGTGTAGCTGTAAAAATAAGATTAAATTATTGATGAGGAGCGAGCGTAGCAAGCGAGCAGCAACATAGTCAGGATTTAATAACAACATATAGAAGGGGGTATGAATTGTCGAATTCATCACTTTTTACCAGAATGCATTACATTTCACCAAAGTGCACTGCATTTCACCAGAGTGCATTGCTTTTTACCAGAATGCATTGCGTCACGACAACCTCGTTCTCTGGGCGTTTTCATGGCTTGGGTCGGGGTGGGGAAAAGAAAGGATCGCACAGATGTCGTTGGAGTCGTGTAGGCTTGTCATCCCCATTTTAAACCTATGAGCAAGGGGCATTTCATTGAGAATCATCGTTTGCTTAGTGAAACATACAAAGAACCACCTCTCCTCACCTCTAATTCTGAAGAGGAAAATCTCTGAAAGTCATGTTTGTTGAAGCTAGACTTTAGAAAGTCCTGAAAGTCAAAGCCCTTTGATATCACGAGACAGTGTTTAGTCTGTCACCTTCTTTTGACCTTCCCGCCCCACCACCAAGCCGGGGTAAAGGCCCTGGGAACGAGTTTGGTGCCGCAAGGACAACACGAGGACGTCGAGCCGTCGTCCTTTTTTGTTTGGATTCCAGTGAGGATGATTAGTGGTTATGTTTTGCTTTGATTTACCTGTAAAACGATGTGAAGGAGATTGTGCCTTACTTTCCAAACTCCTGCTTTTGTTTTTAATCTAGTATGTGAAAGTTTGTAAATCTGACGATTGATTGTGACTTAGCATATAAGTCATTTCTTAGAAGTCAAGCCTCATAGGCCGAATTCTTAAATGAAGATAAATCGTCGTTACTAAAGCTGGCAGAATAATTAAAAGCAACGAAAACCGTACAACACGCTAATTTCATATATGCTGCGATCTATTCCTTTTCATCCAAATAACAATTTAGGCTGAAGCTTTATCATTTTCACCCATCACGATGGACAAGTCATCGACACAGTCTGTCCACATTCCAGCGTATCAGTACAGAAGTTAGATTTCTGCTCTTGCAATTTCCAAATCTTTCGATTTTCGCGATCTGGTTAAGTTGAGGTTGAAGTGTATCGTTTTATGTCCAAACCTAGTTCCGACCACCGATGCTTTTTTGTTACGATTCCTTGTCAAACCTTCCCATCGATGCGTCATCATGCCTGCGTAAAGTCGGTCACTATCAACATCAATAGAATGTGTTGCAGCAATATTATCTTTTAGATACCCTAGTAGTAAATATACTAGAGTTGTCTAGAATTGTGTGATAAGAACGAGTTTCAATCCCATCGCTTGCGGTACGTGTCGCCATATTCGGCAATATCACAGATACACTTTAACAGCGGAAGCCATGTGGCTGGTTTTAGCCATTGTGTAGAGCTTAATTTTCTTTTCATTATCAAACAATGAAATAGCCTTGTTAGTCGCCATTTCAAACGATGTTGGAGAAAAATAGTAAATTCTTTGAGATTTGAGTGCATAAAGTTATGGATGTCCCAAGGAATTCGGAGGGTACTGAGTTAACACTTGATGAAAGTCACTTTGTTTTCGATACTAGGATCAGCTGTACAAGTAATGCACCAAGTACGAAAGGCCATGTTTGACCACATTTCCAAACACCGAGAAGAGAGTTGAAAGCACGATGCGTAACGAAGTTTAGAGTTGCTTGAAGATAATATTAATTGTAAAAATAATAATGATAATAATGATAATAATAATAATAACAATTATACGATAACGATAATGATAATGATAATGATTATAATAATGATAATAACAATCTTTTATTAGGAAGCTCCATCACTAAGGGTGGTTTACATTGAGGTCGTGAATGTTTATTGCAACATCTCAATCGATCTTGTTAACACAAATGTAGCAATTATCTTTGAAAAACATTAACGCTTTTCAATTTTCGGAACATGTTTCAATCTTTTATTAGGAAGCTCCATCACTAAGAGTGGTTTACATAGAGGTCATGAATGTTTATTGCAATATCTCAATCGAAAGGAACTCTTAAGCGAGAAGGAAATAGATCACTTGTTTAAAACCCTAGTTCTTCCAATTCTCACATATGGTCTCGCTGTGTATGGCGTTTCCGATTCTGATTTAAATGTTATACAGCGTTTTTTAGACAGGTGCCATAAGCGTCATTTTACCGCTCAAACAGTCAGCATCTTTAATCTTTTAGAACAGCAAGATAAATCCGCTTTCAAAAGAGCCATTAATAATCATATGCTAGGTGCGATCATTCCCAATGAAAAAGAATTATAATTTGCGTAGGAGAAGGTATCACTTTCCTCAGATTAAAACGGAGAGATACTAGAAAACTTTCGTAAATAGACTTCAACTTTTAGTATAGTATTTTTTTGTCTTATATTACTATTGTATTTTATCGTGCATTTTTTGATACTTTTTCACTGTAACAGGATATGTATTTTTATCCTTTGATTGAATAAAGACGTATTAATTATTAATTGTTTCGATCTTTCAGACATCTCAATCGAGACTAAAGAAAAAATGGAGAAATGGAATTGTAACAATCTATGGCCAGTGGCCGATCCAGACATTTACCAAAGGGGTAGGAGGGGACCGTTTTGTTTGCTTGCCCTGCCGCCTTTTCTTCCATCTGTGATTTCTTCACTTTTTACGAAAATTAAGGCAGCCCCTGTCCCTCCCTTAGATCACGTCACTGCATGATAGTGAAGACCAGATATCCAAACTCCGGCATGCCCATTCAATGAATTATTTTAATAACAACTTTGAGGAGGGATGAAGTACGCCATTTGTCCAATATGTTTGGTGTTTCAACATGTATTATTCACCCACTGGACAACCCGCGCCAGAATTATAGATTATCATCATCATTTTTGCTGTAATAAGTGCACTTACTTGAATTTACTCTTATACTTTGTAGTAACATTGGCGTCTCGGTCATAAAGAAACCTCTCCTGCAACACCTCATATTTGTTATTCCCTTTGTTTGTGATTTTCAACACTGGGTAGCCCATTTGAAGAGTCCAGGTATCCATCATTTGCTTGACTCGCTTACAACTGCCTTGAACACAACTCTCCTTCAAATAAAAAAAAAATACAAATTAAGAGGATGCTTAGCTGTTTTGAACAAGTTAGGAAAGAACACCTTTTAACTGAGAACAGAGTCCTGACTTGTTATATGTCCCGCGACTTGCGAAATAATTCGATAAATTGGAGCTTCCACAAATAAATTGAATTTCACAAATAAATTAAATTTCACAAATATATTGAATTGTTTCGACCAGTGTTACTGGTCGTCTTCAGGTTTTTAAAAAGCTTCCAATATGGCGGATCGTTTTGGTATCCGCAAAGGACGTACAAGATCATTACACCACGTGTAAATGATGGTAAAATGCGCTTTAAATGCAGGCCTATCAAGGACTTTATAACTCATCGTCTCCTACAGTTTTTTCACGATCATAATCCTACTCACGCTAAAATTCTACCACTCTTTAACGCATTAAGTAAATTCTTCTTGGTAAGTATTATATACATGTTGCAAGAAATCAGTCAGTCAGTCACTCCGAAAGTACAATCGAATGTGAAAGACAATAGACCCTTTTAAATTTGCCTGCTCGGTGATCTGGCCTTTAAATATCGTAAGTAATACTGGAAACCTAATTGTCCTTTCTTAGCTTTTACTATTTTGTATTGCAAGTGGCCCCAGCACTGTTTTGCTGTGTATAAATGAAAGAAAAATAAATTAATTAATTGCCTCCTTCGAAGGCCGTTACGTTTTACCGAGCTCCTTGCATATAATGACTGACTTTGCTGAACATGTCGTGTCCTGATATAGGTTCAACTGAAAGTTTTTTCAGCAACTGGCAACCGATTTCATAATTAAAAGCTTGCCTGTTCAAGAGCATTCCACAAGTCATCAGTCACTGTATTTCCATATTGATATTTGTTCAGGTAATTCTAAAAAGTATATTAAAATAAAGCAAATAAGTCAATAAATAGTAAGACACAATGAAGAGACAACGCGCATACCTTTTGATACCACTTATCGGACAAAATTCCTTGAAAACTAGAAAGGAACGAAGCCAATAAAAAATACACATTCATGTGCATAGTTCTATAATTTTCAAATAGAATCACCGGTGGAATTACTTGATTTCATTATTGCAGTTACATCATAACCTAAAAATCGAAAATTATATATTCTGCCCAGGCAGATAAAACACGAATATTGTATTTAACACTTGATACCTTCCGTTGTATAAAATGCCAGCAGCATGAGATTCTCAAGAGGGGCTTTAGCCTTGTGGTGAGAGAAACGTCTGGTTCTAAAGGTTTTGTTGCGCTTTTTGGTGTTCTTTCCAATACACATAACCGGCTCTCATAATGTATACTTTATATATATATACTTTTATATACTTTATTTTTAACCATAATTTACAGAATTAAATTTAAATATCTACAAACCCGCTTGTAGCATAGCTAATCTAGGCGGCTAATCTATTTTCCCAAACCAGAGGATAAAGGGAATATTTCCCAGGAAATAGGATTTTTATGCCCCTTTCTCTGCTTGTGTATTGCTTGGTTCAGAGTGGGCCTGGGCCTGGCAGGGGAGATATTAGTATTGCAGTCAACCCCCCTGTAAGGGTTTCGCGTCGATCACACGACTTGCCAAGCCATGTGCTCGTCAATCCGTCCCTGTTAGTCTGCGGTGCAAGACTTGTTTTGGCACTCCCTCCTCCTCCCCTGGTCCTATCCACGGTTTTCCTTTCAGGTATGTTTTAGTGTATGCGTGTTTAGTGCCCTCACCTTTACTGGACCAAACTTCTTATGAAGAAGGAAATTTGATGTTCGAATAAAAGCGGCTATGGGCCTTTGCCCATAGCCATATTTGCCCAATCAGTTGATGTGTTTGATAGTAGCCCAGTAAACAGGCAAGGCAAGGAAGCACTGGGGTGTGCATGGGCGTAGCCAGGATTTTTCAAAGGGGAGGTCACACTGACTCATTCAGAGGGTACTCATCAGATTGTCACCTGAATATTGTAGGTTGTTTGCTTACAAAAAAGCTTACAAATGGGGGGGTCACGGGCACCCCAGGACCCCCCTGGCTACGCCCTTGGTGTGTCCCTTCTGTATGGAGGGAAAGAGGCATAAATAGCTGTAGCCAGTTCTTACAATAGCGAGACAATAATTTTGAATAGAAGTGATTTGCAAATAACAAAATCTCTGTATTCAGCCAGTCGCTGAGAACTGCAACAATTTGAGTTTATCCTCTGGTTTGGGAAAATAGATAGCCGCCTAGATTAGCTATGCTACAAGCGGGTTTGTAGATATTTAAATTTAATTCTGTAAATTATGGTTAAAAATAAAGTATATAAAAGTATATATATATAAAGTATACATTATGAGAGCCGGTTATGTGTATTGGAAAGAACACCAAAAAGCGCAACAAAACCTTTAGAACCAGACGTTTCTCTCACCACAAGGCTAAAGCCCCTCTTGAGAATCTCATGCTGCTGGCATTTTATACAACGGAAGGTATCAAGTGTTAAATACAATATTCGTGTTTTATCTGCCTGGGCAGAATATATAATTTTCGATTTTTAGGTTATGATGTAACTGCAATAATGAAATCAAGTAATTCCACCGGTGATTCTATTTGAAAATTATAGAACTATGCACATGAATGTGTATTTTTTATTGGCTTCGTTCCTTTCTAGTTTTCAAGGAATTTTGTCCGATAAGTGGTATCAAAAGGTATGCGCGTTGTCTCTTCATTGTGTCTTACTATTTATTGACTTATTTGCTTTATTTTAATATACTTTTTAGAATTACCTGAACAAATATCAATATGGAAATACAGTGACTGATGACTTGTGGAATGCTCTTGAACAGGCAAGCTTTTAATTATGAAATCGGTTGCCAGTTGCTGAAAAAACTTTCAGTTGAACCTATATCAGGACACGACATGTTCAGCAAAGTCAGTCATTATATGCAAGGAGCTCGGTAAAACGTAACGGCCTTCGAAGGAGGCAATTAATTAATTTATTTTTCTTTCATTTATACACAGCAAAACAGTGCTGGGGCCACTTGCAATACAAAATAGTAAAAGCTAAGAAAGGACAATTAGGTTTCCAGTATTACTTACGATATTTAAAGGCCAGATCACCGAGCAGGCAAATTTAAAAGGGTCTATTGTCTTTCACATTCGATTGTACTTTCGGAGTGACTGACTGACTGATTTCTTGCAACATGTATATAATACTTACCAAGAAGAATTTACTTAATGCGTTAAAGAGTGGTAGAATTTTAGCGTGAGTAGGATTATGATCGTGAAAAAACTGTAGGAGACGATGAGTTATAAAGTCCTTGATAGGCCTGCATTTAAAGCGCATTTTACCATCATTTACACGTGGTGTAATGATCTTGTACGTCCTTTGCGGATACCAAAACGATCCGCCATATTGGAAGCTTTTTAAAAACCTGAAGACGACCAGTAACACTGGTCGAAACAATTCAATATATTTGTGAAATTTAATTTATTTGTGAAATTCAATTTATTTGTGGAAGCTCCAATTTATCGAATTATTTCGCAAGTCGCGGGACATATAACAAGTCAGGACTCTGTTCTCAGTTAAAAGGTGTTCTTTCCTAACTTGTTCAAAACAGCTAAGCATCCTCTTAATTTGTATTTTTTTTTTATTTGAAGGAGAGTTGTGTTCAAGGCAGTTGTAAGCGAGTCAAGCAAATGATGGATACCTGGACTCTTCAAATGGGCTACCCAGTGTTGAAAATCACAAACAAAGGGAATAACAAATATGAGGTGTTGCAGGAGAGGTTTCTTTATGACCGAGACGCCAATGTTACTACAAAGTATAAGAGTAAATTCAAGTAAGTGCACTTATTACAGCAAAAATGATGATGATAATCTATAATTCTGGCGCGGGTTGTCCAGTGGGTGAATAATACATGTTGAAACACCAAACATATTGGACAAATGGCGTACTTCATCCCTCCTCAAAGTTGTTATTAAAATAATTCATTGAATGGGCATGCCGGAGTTTGGATATCTGGTCTTCACTATCATGCAGTGACGTGATCTAAGGGAGGGACAGGGGCTGCCTTAATTTTCGTAAAAAGTGAAGAAATCACAGATGGAAGAAAAGGCGGCAGGGCAAGCAAACAAAACGGTCCCCTCCTACCCCTTTGGTAAATGTCTGGATCGGCCACTGGCCATAGATTGTTACAATTCCATTTCTCCATTTTTTCTTTAGTCTCGATTGAGATGTCTGAAAGATCGAAACAATTAATAATTAATACGTCTTTATTCAATCAAAGGATAAAAATACATATCCTGTTACAGTGAAAAAGTATCAAAAAATGCACGATAAAATACAATAGTAATATAAGACAAAAAAATACTATACTAAAAGTTGAAGTCTATTTACGAAAGTTTTCTAGTATCTCTCCGTTTTAATCTGAGGAAAGTGATACCTTCTCCTACGCAAATTATAATTCTTTTTCATTGGGAATGATCGCACCTAGCATATGATTATTAATGGCTCTTTTGAAAGCGGATTTATCTTGCTGTTCTAAAAGATTAAAGATGCTGACTGTTTGAGCGGTAAAATGACGCTTATGGCACCTGTCTAAAAAACGCTGTATAACATTTAAATCAGAATCGGAAACGCCATACACAGCGAGACCATATGTGAGAATTGGAAGAACTAGGGTTTTAAACAAGTGATCTATTTCCTTCTCGCTTAAGAGTTCCTTTCGATTGAGATATTGCAATAAACATTCATGACCTCTATGTAAACCACTCTTAGTGATGGAGCTTCCTAATAAAAGATTGAAACATGTTCCGAAAATTGAAAAGCGTTAATGTTTTTCAAAGATAATTGCTACATTTGTGTTAACAAGATCGATTGAGATGTTGCAATAAACATTCACGACCTCAATGTAAACCACCCTTAGTGATGGAGCTTCCTAATAAAAGATTGTTATTATCATTATTATAATCATTATCATTATCATTATCGTTATCGTATAATTGTTATTATTATTATTATCATTATTATCATTATTATTTTTACAATTAATATTATCTTCAAGCAACTCTAAACTTCGTTACGCATCGTGCTTTCAACTCTCTTCTCGGTGTTTGGAAATGTGGTCAAACATGGCCTTTCGTACTTGGTGCATTACTTGTACAGCTGATCCTAGTATCGAAAACAAAGTGACTTTCATCAAGTGTTAACTCAGTACCCTCCGAATTCCTTGGGACATCCATAACTTTATGCACTCAAATCTCAAAGAATTTACTATTTTTCTCCAACATCGTTTGAAATGGCGACTAACAAGGCTATTTCATTGTTTGATAATGAAAAGAAAATTAAGCTCTACACAATGGCTAAAACCAGCCACATGGCTTCCGCTGTTAAAGTGTATCTGTGATATTGCCGAATATGGCGACACGTACCGCAAGCGATGGGATTGAAACTCGTTCTTATCACACAATTCTAGACAACTCTAGTATATTTACTACTAGGGTATCTAAAAGATAATATTGCTGCAACACATTCTATTGATGTTGATAGTGACCGACTTTACGCAGGCATGATGACGCATCGATGGGAAGGTTTGACAAGGAATCGTAACAAAAAAGCATCGGTGGTCGGAACTAGGTTTGGACATAAAACGATACACTTCAACCTCAACTTAACCAGATCGCGAAAATCGAAAGATTTGGAAATTGCAAGAGCAGAAATCTAACTTCTGTACTGATACGCTGGAATGTGGACAGACTGTGTCGATGACTTGTCCATCGTGATGGGTGAAAATGATAAAGCTTCAGCCTAAATTGTTATTTGGATGAAAAGGAATAGATCGCAGCATATATGAAATTAGCGTGTTGTACGGTTTTCGTTGCTTTTAATTATTCTGCCAGCTTTAGTAACGACGATTTATCTTCATTTAAGAATTCGGCCTATGAGGCTTGACTTCTAAGAAATGACTTATATGCTAAGTCACAATCAATCGTCAGATTTACAAACTTTCACATACTAGATTAAAAACAAAAGCAGGAGTTTGGAAAGTAAGGCACAATCTCCTTCACATCGTTTTACAGGTAAATCAAAGCAAAACATAACCACTAATCATCCTCACTGGAATCCAAACAAAAAAGGACGACGGCTCGACGTCCTCGTGTTGTCCTTGCGGCACCAAACTCGTTCCCAGGGCCTTTACCCCGGCTTGGTGGTGGGGCGGGAAGGTCAAAAGAAGGTGACAGACTAAACACTGTCTCGTGATATCAAAGGGCTTTGACTTTCAGGACTTTCTAAAGTCTAGCTTCAACAAACATGACTTTCAGAGATTTTCCTCTTCAGAATTAGAGGTGAGGAGAGGTGGTTCTTTGTATGTTTCACTAAGCAAACGATGATTCTCAATGAAATGCCCCTTGCTCATAGGTTTAAAATGGGGATGACAAGCCTACACGACTCCAACGACATCTGTGCGATCCTTTCTTTTCCCCACCCCGACCCAAGCCATGAAAACGCCCAGAGAACGAGGTTGTCGTGACGCAATGCATTCTGGTAAAAAGCAATGCACTCTGGTGAAATGCAGTGCACTTTGGTGAAATGTAATGCATTCTGGTAAAAAGTGATGAATTCGACAATTCATACCCCCTTCTATATGTTGTTATTAAATCCTGACTATGTTGCTGCTCGCTTGCTACGCTCGCTCCTCATCAATAATTTAATCTTATTTTTACAGCTACACGTGGGTTGTACCGTTTACATATCTGACAGATGACTCTAGCCTTAAATCCAAACCTTTGAATATGACTTCAGGTATGATATCATTTTGCAGCTTAAAAATGCCAATTATAATTAAGACCTGCATTTTCGGTTTTCTGGGAAAGGAGAGTTGCAGGCGGGTGCCCTAAATCAAGTGGTATTTTTCTGACTTTTATCAGGTGCAGGCCTGAT
The DNA here is from genome assembly GCA_019787425.1 of Platygyra sinensis. Taxonomy (NCBI): domain Eukaryota; kingdom Metazoa; phylum Cnidaria; class Anthozoa; order Scleractinia; family Merulinidae; genus Platygyra; species Platygyra sinensis. Next base: position 2,576 of record JAHPZR010011607.1, on the reverse strand, counting down.
GGTCACGTCGCACTAAGGTTATCCGTTATATAATGGCACCTCTCCGTTATATTATGGCACCTCTCCGACTAATCGGGATCCAGTTGATAACAATTTTAATTGGCAGTTGAAAGATAACTGTTGTTGTTGTTTTGCAGAGATCTCCGTAATTTAGTTGTAGTTGAGATGTTGCCTGATACTTATGTAACTGGAGGTTTTGTTCGGTACTGCAGGTCTAGGGAGGTTATAGACTATTACATTGGGGGTTGTTAAATATACGGAAAACGTTCGGACGGAGTTGATTTTTGCGTCGGAGTCAGCGTAAGCCAAATGATTTATGAGCTTATTTTGTCCCGAGTTCATGCCCTCCGCCCTGTTACTACCTGAAACTTCTCGCTTACAATTTCTAGATAGCCGACCTCTGTCCTACCAGTTCAGACTTTTATCTACGTTATGTATATTTGTAGTATCTGTTTAAGAATTAGTTGACATTGGCCCTACATAGGGCCATTTAGGAGCTACAAATTAAGACATATTTAACTGTTGTTGTTGTTGTATGGCATAAATTTTCTGCAAGAGACTCGAAAATTTACGTAATACACTGTAGTTCCTAAAATTATCTCCGAAACAGAACTGAATCAGTAATTCAGAAATGCGAGCCATTATGTGCGGTAACTCAAATTACTTTTACCATGGTCTATGACCTTTTATCACGAGAAGTTACATTTAGTGCACGTGGAGGGACATTTCCAAAGGTAAATTTTCCATGGTAATTACCCAGGAATACATCAAAGAGATAACACGAATCGTCCATTTAACTTGATAATTTGCACTAGCGTTGCAATGCCCGAGCACAACAGCTAATCACGTCTAACCTAAACACGTAACCTCAAAGGAAAAGTGGTTTTCCTTTGCCGGGGTCAACAACTTTGATTCCGTAGATATGCCAGCATTTTGGGCAATGCTATGAGTATCTTGTGTATTAAATTTTCGGGTAGCCTCTCAATCCGCTTGTTAGACCTGTCAGTTTAACCACGGATAAAACCGAAAATCCTGGCTGCTGTTCAACGGATTTCCTGTCGACTACTAGGAGTAGGTCAAAGATCAACCTGGAATCGGAATTTCACTCTAATATGCTCACTCTGAAAGCTGGTAAAATTTAAGCTGGTCTAGCTCTGAGGGTATTGCAAATAAACTGAGATGCGTGACATTTTTAATTTTAGCAAACTGCACAAATCACGTGTAACCGCTGGTTATCACGGGAAACTAAGGCTCCGTTATAATTATGTATATACAATAAGGAGCTCCGTTATGAGTAGAGAAATTTGCATTAATAAATTCGCCTGTTTGTAGCGAGTGAAAAGAATATATTGTGAGAAAAAGCGTTAAGATATAAACAAGTGAAATATGCCGAGGTTTTTCTGATGCAAAAATCCAATCCCAACAAGTTATTTTCAGCCCTGGCAGCCAATGTTAGTCGACCGTTGCGTGGAGGATTTTTATATTGTTCCTTTCGTTTCGTTTCAAAGCGAAGGAAAAACCCCAACGCTGTGGGGATGTCTTTTTTTTATTTAAATAACAAAGAAGCAAAAAAGCCTCGGTCACCGCTAAGTTATATTACATTCGAAATAGTGGCTTAAACAGGGGAAAGAGTGTTCCCTGCACAAACACACAAAAATGAATGAACGACTGAGAAATGAACAGCCAAGCTAGTGGAAAGCAAACAAACGTATTAACACAACCCGCGAACACGGCCATTATACTCGGCGCTGTTTCCGAAAACCGTATGAACAGTACAAGAATGAACAGCCGAACGACCACGAAGCAAACGAATGCCCAACCGAAAACAAAGACAGCCGAGAAAGGTGAAAAGGTAACAACTGAAAACGTAATGTAACGTCTTTTGAAAATCAAAACATATAAAATGAATTTAACCACATTTCCCGGCATTTCGACTCAGGTAGTCGTCCATGCGTTGTGCGAGTAACATGCCCGGAAGAACTGGGTACTATGTCCTGTATGTGTAAAGAATAACTTAGGTTGGATTGCTTTGGGTGTGAGGACTATATTGCATATATAATAATAATAATAATAATAATAATAATAATAATAATAATAATAATAATAATAATAATCATAATCATAATAATTTATTACTTATAGAGCGCTATTTACAGTGACAGATCAATAGCGCTTTACAATTAATGTCTCTAGTATTAAATTAAAATTTCGAATAATTCAAATATAATGATAAATTACAATTCAAATTGGCTATATAAAAATTCGTACCTTAATCACTATTAAAAGATCGCCTAAAAAGAAAAGTCTTAATTGACTTCTTAAAAGTTTCTACAGATCCAATAGTGCGTAATTGCAATGGTAGCTCATTCCACAGATGCGGAGCAGCTGCCTGGAATGCACGTTCACCCAGGGTTATATAATATCGCTCTCAAATCTTGATCCATCTCTTTTTAACTGCAGTGATTGCAAAATTAAGTTTGTAAGCAGTTCTGAGATTTAGACCGGTCTTTCTTAGATTCGTTCTCGTCCCCATAGCCCTTTCTCTTAGCCGATGCAGCCTTGGTACGAGAAACGTT
>JAHPZR010011605.1:7500-11538 GCA_019787425.1 Platygyra sinensis | reverse complement strand
CATGCCTTCTATAATTTTGAAAACTCGAATAGCAAGATTTCGTAGTTTCTTGGGCATAAATATGTTTTGGGCCATTCTCACGCTCATTTTAGAGTCTGAATCGGGTTCAAAACACATTTATGCCCGCTAGTTGTCTGTTTATTGGCAAAACCTCTTTGCAGTTTATCGTACGGTAACATTACTTTACTTGAAAGTGACCATAATATCGTGGGATATCAGGTCCGTGACTTTATATCGTAGGAGTCAGGCCAGTAAAGTTGGATTCTGGTTGGCTAATTGCAATTTTGGGTATGGTAATAAAGAAAAGTGATTCAAAATGGTTGGTATGCCGGTCCAAATGATACGAAGATATTTTAATAAAAACATAAATTATTTTTCTATCTTTTTTTTTTCGTCCTCTCCTTTTTTTCCTCGTGTTAGCATGGTGACTGCTAAATCTCATTAATTCGTGCAAAAAGCCCAACTTAGGTGTCCCTCAGTTTTAATTACTTTGGGAGCATTTCATGTTATCTCGACCAATGTTATCAGAGGGAACTGGTTATGAGACCTGGCAAAGTCCCTTGTTGTATGACATTATGATTCTTTTGGATATTTTGGCAGTTGACCCTGCACTAAACCCAGTGAAATACAAAAAGCTGTTATGTGTGTTCATTCAACTAAGCATTAGACGCATTACCATAATGTAATTCGTACATAGTCTGTGAGCATAATACAAAAGATGATCAGGGTCAGCCAAATAAATCTTAGCCTGTTTGTTTGTCTCGAGATTTAATATTCACATTGCGCAGCTTGGTCTGCGGATACAAACCTCCAGCGTCGCGTGCAAAAATCGTTTTTGACAACTGTCTTAATATTGGAACTAGACTATTTTAATCAAAGCAGTTATGAGTGAGTTGGTCGACCATGAAGTAAAACTCGACATTCGCGTACATATGTTGATTTAAGCATTTTCTTAGTACTTGTGATTTCACTCACCATACACATCAGTTGAATCCGGCATTTGAAGTAGCTGTATTGTTTCGAGACAGCATCATTGTTGAAGCTAAAACCAGTGGCAACCGCAGTCAGGAAAACAACAGCAACGACAGCGGCAGCAATCAACAGCATTGGACTGAATGCCACTGTATCCGCTTCTTTGGCTCGATGTCCTTTCTTCTTCGCATGCTGTGCAGACGCCTCAGTTGTTTCAGGTGTTTTGCTTTTGTCAGTTTCTTCATCATAAGTTCTGGGCTCAGTTCCTTTTTTGGATTCCATCTCGAAATAAATGTTGTCTGTTCCGACTTCTGCCTTATTCATCGTTTAATGGTATGAGGTGTTTCTCTGCCTCTGTAATGTTTTAATTCCGTCTTGTGACGAGGCTTTTTGACATTTGTTTTCAGTATTTGAATTCTAGATCGGAACAAGCAGAAACCCGTTACTTTTTGGAATTTCCTCGAAGGAATTGTCTCGAGACTGTCATCAAAGGCTTTTTGTAGCAAACAAAAATTACGTGTATTCGCATTCGGAACCAGATGGTCATTAGTCGTATAGAATTGTTTTTAAATTTGAGTGGACATTTTATTTGAAAACCACGCCCTTATAGCCGTTCACTCTCTATATATTGGTTATTGACTAATTGTGAGGTCAAGATGGCGGGATATTGGCCAAGTTCTTTGTTTTGCGTGTATAAAGTCCATAAACTCGCAAAAAATGAAGTAGGGCAATATCCAGCTATCTTAACCGAACAAGCCTGGTCAATAAAAGATTTATTATATGGCATTCGGGGAAATTTTTCTTGCGGAATACAGCGGGTAGTCCCGAGCGGACCAGATAGCTCCATGTTGCCCGCTCGGGTAGCCAGTCACAGCGCATGATTTGGTTCATCTTGCCCGCTTGCGGAGCTAGCCATATAATACGCCAGCACAGTGTATATCAACTCAGTGACCTTGACGTCTTAATATTTTGATTGGTCTAATAGCGTCGGAAATTCATCACTGTCGGTACCATTTTTTGACAAGGAGATCAACAGAAACCGGAAACCCTGTGAAGGCTTACATAAAAACACTTAAAAAAGTCTAATCAAAGGTGTAAATTATCTGCCTTATTCATCGTTTAATGGCAAGGAATGTTTCTCTGCCTTTGTAATCTTGTAAGAGGATGTTAATGGGGTTATCCGACTAGCCACAAAGGGTTAGAAAATATGACTGACTACCGACAAAGCTAGGAAAAAAATTACCGACTAGTGACAAAAAAATTAACTGGGATTTACCGACAACCAACAAAGATCGAAAATTTTAACCGACAACCGACAAAGAAATGAAATTTTAACCCGATAACCGACAGACCCCTCCATTCAGACCCTCTTGTAACAAAATCTCCAAAGCTATGCCAAGCCAGCAACAAAGTTTCCCCAGAATTTTTTAACTCTGTCATGTGTCGAGGTCTTTTGACATTTGTTTTCAGTGCTTGAATTCTATGGGGAACAAGCAGATACGCGTTACTTTTCGGAATTTCCCTGAAGCAGTTGTCTGGAGACAGTCATCAAAGGCTTTTAGTAGCAAACAAAAACGTGTATTCGATCGAATTCGAAACCAGACGGTCATTACTCCTATAGAGTTAAATTTAAGTTCTCCTTTTACTTGAAAAACACGGGCAGATAGTCGTTCACTCTATATGCCATCATAGTGTATGTCAACTGGCCTAACGTCTTAACCGTTTTGATTCGTCTCCTTGCGTAGGATATTCATCACTGTCGATACAGTTTCTCGCCCAAGAGATGAATAAAAACCGAAATCCCTGTGAAAGCTAGCTTTCATAAAAAAAAACACTTTAAAAAAATCTAATCAAAGGTGTACATTATGGGCGTTTCTGTGTTTCTGAGGCAAATTCGTTTTTGAGTGACCTTTATAGTACGGTGTCTCAGGGTCCGCAGCTAAGTTTGGTTCGTTCATTTGGACTGCTGAAGTACTTCTTAGTCCGTCAAAGTAAATATTGACAATTTTGTATCAACTGGCAATCAGAAAGTTGTTCCTATTATCCATGGCCTTGCATACGGCTGACACGCCTGAAATTTTCATTGACCAATCAGGATTCAGCAGGCGGGAAAAAACTTTACTGTCCTGACGTCAATGTATGTTAAAAGGAAAGGCATTAAAATTAGGCCACTTTTCTCAGTGGAAATTTTCACTAAAAGGAATTTGCCAGTTCCCAAGACCACATCACATTATAAAAAGTGAAAAACACGAAACAGTATGTGTCTCCAAGTTTCTTAATTGGCGCCAAAAATGGGTCGACGGTAACCCGCCGGTATTTCTTCGAGTGTCGCCAGGTAGGATAGTAGTTGTCTTCTGATGAAAAAAAAAATGCTGCACTTCCTCGTTAAATTTAATATGAAATTCTTAAATTTACTATTAAGAAAGGCCAAAGTAACTTAAGCATTGTCTATTATCGTGTCGTTTCAGTAGGACAGCTCAGTTTCGACTCCCGCTCGCACTGCAGGCGCAGCCGCCGTATGCAAGACACGCCACTGTTCCTTTCAGTTGTGTCCTACCAGTAGCAATCACTTAGCTTCAACATGACTGTCAGCCCGTGCAGAGAGTTATAGAAGAAATATTTGAATTATAACTCTCCCCTCCCCCAAAAATCGATGTGCAAGTATTCCGAGTGTCAATCCGTATGTACGATATCCCCATTAAAGCGCAGTGATCTCGTGAATTATGATATAAGTACCAATTTTAAATCTCTTCTCAAAATTTAACAGTTCTCTTCTGTCTCGGTAAATAGTGAAGTAATACAACATCTATTCACATTTTGCCTTTTAAGGTCGGCACACACGATGGGTCTAGTCCCTGCGACTAGTCCCTGCAACAAGTCGCAGTGACTAGTCGCATCGTGTGAACTGGCCATTTTTGCCACAAAATCTAGTCGCAGGGACCAAAATTTGGTCCCTGCGACTAGTCCCAGGAATTCAAACTGGTTTGAATTCGTGGGACTAGTCGCAGGTACTAAAGTTGGTCCCTGCGACTAGATTTAGAAGTAGTTCACACGATGCGACTGGTC
>JAHPZR010011604.1:22500-33801 GCA_019787425.1 Platygyra sinensis | reverse complement strand
ATCAGTGCGAAAAAGTGTAATTGAGTGCAAAAAAGTGTAATTGAGTGCAAAAATGTGTAATTGAGTGCAAAAAGTGTAATTAGTTTGAAAATGATTGACAGCTCCTACTTTGAGCTCGGACAAACAAAATGGCGGACAAAAATTAAACGAAGATTGAAACTCTTTACCTTCATTTCAATACAATTACCTCATAACGAAGCAAAGTACAAAGCTCAACAACAACTTCTAAACTAGTAAAAGTGAAATAGATGTACACAAAAGCCGCGAGGTCAAAAACTTTAACATAAACTTCAGCTCGAGTGAATGAAAATATGCCGGCGTCGATCGCGACTACATTACAAAATACCAGTTGAAGAAGTAAACTTTCAAATTCTTGAGCACCACGAAGTAAAACGCGAAGAAGGACCCAACAAGACGTCCTAAGAACCGGCCACATCTTACGTTTTAAGACAAAAAGTGCAAGCATTCTACTTTTGTGAAAGAACTGAAACGGCGAGCTTAGAGATTAGAAAGGTCGTTCCCTAACAAAACCCGGTTAACGCTTCAGGCAAATCTAACCTGTACAACGTCCATTTGTAAAACCAACATCTTTTAGTATGTTTATCGACCTTGAAACAGGTTGTCCCGTAATTGCACGGTGAATAGCAGCTCGTATACCAGTCAAGGCACTTGGCTTGAGATCTGCTTTCTTCTTTGTTTTCACCTCGGCAAAGATATTTTCGCAGAATTCCGTTAATTCAACCGGGTTCACGGTGTGAAGATCACAGCTTATTTTTCGCTTGTCTAGCCAATGAGTAAACTTCTTCAAACTGCAAGAGGTCTGTTTCTTGGTGTTTACTGGCACGGAATCAGCCTCTAACTTTTGTAGATCTTGTTCCTCTAGTTGAGAAGACGGAGAATTTAGCTGCTGCTTTCTTCTTTGTTTTCACCTCGGCAAAGATATTTTCGCAGAATTCCGTTAATTCAGCCGGGTTCACGGTGTGAAGATCACAGCTTATTTTTCGCTTGTCTAGCCAATGAGTAAACTTCTTCAAACTGCAAGAGGTCTGTTTCTTGGTGTTTACTGGCACGGAATCAGCCTCTAACTTTTGTAGATCTTGTTCCTCTAGTTGAGAAGACGGAGAATTTAGATTTTCTTCGTTGTTTACTTTGTTTTCAGCCATGATTTGGGCATGAAAATGGCGCCATCTATTTCTTTCACCAACGCAGCAGGAAAACGGCGCGAACATTCTAATGACTTCTCGATTTTGGCTGCTTATATCAGAACAATAACAATAACAATAACAATAACAATAACAATAACAATAACAATAACAATAACAATAACAATAACAATAACAATAACAATAACAATAACAATAACAATAACAATAACAATAACAATAACAATAACAACTTTATTTAAGTGTCGTATGTATTTAGCACAGCAGTGCTAATTGGGGACACTGTAAATAACAACTGAATATATCAAATAGAACATAAACTATTAAGAATCCCAACTGGCGGGATTCTTAACGCAGTTGAGGAGTTGAACTCGAGCGTACCGAGAACAAATCCATATAGCAGCAGGGTGGAGGATTTGAACCTGGGACCTCCAGATTTCAAATCCAGAGCTCTAAACCACTTGGCCACGCTGCCTCCACTATTTGATTCTGTTTGATTCTCAATTTTTATTGCATTATTGCAGCGGGTTAAATACATTTTAGCCCGTCAAATTTTCGATTTCAGCCGGCAAAATGCGCCACAATGCCCGACTGAAGTGATAATAATTTGTAATTTAGCTGGTGTTTTAAGAGCGAAAAAAGGCGCAAAAAACGTTCCCCGGCCAAAACTAAACTGGAAGACGCTCGCCAACTGCGTCGACGAGTACTTAAACATTCAGACTGAAACAATGGAGTCGGAGTTACCAATTTTTTTCGCTAAATTTGGATTTGGGAAATTTCGAAAATAAAACTTCAAACAAACGAGTTAAAAAGATGCCAGAAGAGGAAGTTGAGTTTGTTAGCTTTTGCTGACCGTATAACGCCTGGCAGATTTTTTTTTTCCATAGCGCTAAAATTTGGGCTAAATTTTGAGCTCGTTTGGTCCCGCCATGGATATTTTGGCGAGAAGCAGTCGAGCCAAAATACGCACCATGGCTCGACCAAAGGCGCCTGATATGCCTCCGAAGCGTACCAAAAAGGTACGATTTTCTTTAATCGAGTCTATGTCAAAATTACATCAGCTGTTATTAAAGATAGATCAAAGTTTAGTGTCATCTCTTTTATCAGATGACATTACCTGGGAAAAGAAACCCCAAAAATTATAAAACGGAAAAAATATGAATATTAAGTTTGGCGAAATAGATCCGTTGTTAAAATGCTAAAACAAAGATCTTAGGGAACGTGTATATGACAAAGAAATATGTAAGTAATTTCCAGAAAAAAAATGTACCATTTAGCTAATGATAGTTAATGATTCAACAGATGAACACTATCTCGTTAAAATAGGGAGCTAGGGATGTATATTTTTGACTTATAGGTACTAAAGTCTCCCATTTCCGCCACCGTACATATATTTCCTTTTATAAAGTTGAGCGCAAGTCAGTCGACGCATTTTCTCCTTCACAGCCGCTTTGACTGAAGTCACATAACATAGCCAGTACCACCTTAATCCGACAATTTTCGCTGCCCATCTCTTTGTTTATCCATTTGCTCATTTCTAAATTTAATTTATTTTGTTTGTATTCACATTTTTACGCTTCTTTTACAAAACTTAGGGACAAACCTGGGGGCTCGAGCTGAAGGAAATGAAGGAAACCAACTCTTACGTCCAATCCGTAATTCTTTGTAAATTATTATTTTTTTAACAGGATGAAGTATAATCTGCGATTTTGATCATGTGGTTAAAGACCAAGACTCGCAAGAAGAGCAAAGAAAAACAAGCGTTGTTGAAAAATAAAAACACTTGATTTTATTGGTCAGTTAAATAAGCGTTCGGTCAAGCGGCTGACAAATTATTGGCACCACTAAATACCCCCACAAAATTGACCATCATCATTACCAAAAACTTGAGGTTAAATTAAATTTAGTCACTTAATAATACACATGAAAAAATTACTCGATTCTGATTGGCTAAGAACAGTGCAGTTCAGGTGTAACGCCAGTGCAAAAAGAATAACACCAGGACCAATTACATATCGTAATTCTGGATCATGATTGGCAGAAAGACAATGAGAAGTTTTGTACGCCAATGATATCATGTAAAGCAAAGACAACAATTTTGTACGGAAACTCTGAAAAAAGTTTCCTCGAATGCGGAAAACAAGGCTTCAGGAAACATCTTCCGGCACTTTTTCGGCGCGAATTTTTTTTTTTTTTTCATATTTTTATTATTAATAAGTAATCATCCGGTTTTTCTCGTTTAATTTAAGATTAATTTGCCGTTGAAAGTTTTTCAACAAGTGGAATTGCACTCGCCGAAGCGCCTCGTGCAATTTCAGCTTTATGGAAAACTCACTAGTGCAAATTAATTCCTAATTACACTCTAATTTTGTCCATAATTCAGGCAATTCAGTTCTATTAAGTCTCATTTCCTTTGCGTTAATATATTGTAACGCGCGCGGGCAACAACAACTTTAACTCAAAGAGTCCAACAGCCATCGATTTAATTTCTTGCCTCCTAGCATTCAGCTTAACTGCACATGTCAAGTCTACTAGAGCACACACACTATTACACAACGTGAGTCTCTTATATATCCTGTATTACGAGTACATTGCGCATTCATTACTCGCCATAACCGTCTTAGCATTTGTGCGAGCATCACATTCAAATGCAACCGTTATACATCTTAGCTCTTGCAACCACGCTATCGATTTCGTTACACTGTGAAAAAAAAATCTCTTATCTTCGCAGGGCAAAAGAATAGTGGGTGCGACATGCTCAACGGACATCCCTCAAAGGTATTTGCTCACAACCACCATGAACCCGGCCGACGGTCATTTATATTATATTGGTAAGTGTTATGGACATTATGGCTCTGGCTCGCAAGCTGTACAATGCACCATGCATTACTGGGAATGCCCGCTAACAACTTAAAGCCTACCGATGACCTAGTGCATGGAGGCTACGGAAATTTGCAACACAGCTAGTGTGTTTATAGTCTTTTCAATCGGTTTAGGTATATCTTCTATTGTATATATAGCGAGAATTTTAGTTAATAAACCCTGCAAATGGAATTCTGTATTTGCTATATTTTCACATGTGAAAAAGCGATGCGTCTAATCAACTTCGCGTATAGCATTCTTCACATGTGAAAATATATCCAATCATCGCCCAGAGTAGAATGGCTTAGCCAATCAGAGCAAAACACTCAAATGGCTTCCCAGAAGCGTGGTCTTGTAATCAGCGCCCGCTTGCAGTTTGTGTTTTAAAAACATGGCTTCGGCTTCCCGTTTTAGTTGACTTTCAGAAACAGCAGCGGAATACAACCAACATCTTGATCATTAGCACTTCAGCTTCAGCCAACAGTCACCTCAGCAAGTCTTATCTCTGTTTCAAGGGCAAACATTCAAGGAGGAACATTTCTACACACAGCGTAAGTCAACAGAGTCCGAATTTGTCTTTGCACAGCGCGAAGCGTTGTCATGGACAAGCGAAAAGATTTCACACTTTGCGTTTTGATACAAATTCCCCGCATTGTAATTTACGTTGTGTAGGCTCTTTGTCCGCTTGCAGCTGGACGGGAAAGCGAATTTGTTTTTTATTACGTTCGGTCATTTACATCAGTCTTGAATTTTTTGCCGTTCTGCATGTAAGCTTATGTCATCGGGGAAAAATAAAACTGATTGAAAGGATATGTTTAATTCTCGCTATATAGACAATAAACAAATTACAGCATAGAAAGTGCTTTGTACGAATTTTTATTCACTCGTGCAAACTTGAAACTCACTCGTTCGCTACGCTCACTCGTTCGTTTTGCAAAGTTTTGCAACTCGTGAATAAAAATCCGTACGTCGCACTTTCTTCTTTTTCGGCTCGGACCAAATCTAACCTTATTTTCTAGTGGCCTTGACTGATGTTCATTTAGTAGCATCTTAGGTGGCCTCTTAATATTAAAACTGTTAATACCTTCAGTATCAACAGTATTTAAGAAAGATGAAGAACTAAACTTAGCTATTTGATTGATCTTTAATTTAAGCTCCTGGCATTCGTAATGAAGATTAGCAACACACCAAGGATTTATTTTCTGTCATATGAGTATATTGCAAACTGCTGCCATGACAACAACAAATTGCTGTTTACCACTTATTTACTTTCCTTTCTAGAGTAACCTGTGGTAAAGTATTTTCATACTCGGCAGTCTAGCGAAACCAATTGTGACCTTTCACGCTAAAACGTACACTAACGGTTTTCCGTTTCCGAACGGTTATCCGTTTCCAAACCGCTCATAATTAGCCGTTCGAAAATAGTTTGCATCCGCTCGAACGGCTTGGCTCAACCGTTCCAATAAAATTGCATCCGTTCGAACGACTTGGTAAGCCGTTCGCTAAAATCGCCAATCCTTTCGAACAGTTTGGTCAACCGTTTGCTAAATTTCTCAGTCCATTCGAACGGTTTAGTCAACCGTTTGCTAAGTTTCTCAGTCCGTTCGAACGGTTTCGCCAATCGTTCGCTAAATTTCTCAATCCGTTCGAACGCTTAAAACGCCTACTGCCGTAAGAACGGCTTGGTCAACCGTTCATAAACAAAAAGTAAGCAACCCTTTGGCTTATTCAGTCGTTCAATAAAATCACCTACCTAACATTACCATTTTTGTTTTCTTAAGTCCAGGCAGCTGCTTTAAATCCGCGATCCTTATTCAAAACTCACCTGAAAGCGCACTGATTATCTTGTTTTCGCCGCGGTTTAAGGAAGGAATCAAAGTGGCTATGCTCTACTCAACTTGGAAAATGGATCGTTTCGAAACAGTGCGAATTTTGATGCCTCGTCTTGGGGCTTTAATCCGAAGGTTAAGTTAGTAAGGTTCGGAAGAACTTCGACATTCAAAGTGGTATCGATGTGGAAGAGAAAATCCTGTTTCGTGTAGAGAGCCATCACATTTTCACGGGCGAAGAGTTTGAAAGCAAATTCCCATGACTAAAGCAGATTTGTTCTCAGAATATTTGAAGCAATACCTGGAACTTTGAAACATCCAATAACGGACATCAGTATATACCACACAAGTGAATAGTACTTTTCGCGCGCGCTGATTGGCTAGCTCGGAGATGATTAGCCAAGTACTATTCACCCACGAGCAGCCGAAGAAAAACAAAATGGCTTTTGTCGGTACGTTATCACAAATAAAGTTACTCTTTTGGCCGCTGGTTATTCAGCTTGTGTGGTATGCAGTAAAACAATTATTTACCTCACTGTCGCTGAAAGTGGTGGATATTTACCTCCACTTCGGTGAATAATTGTTAAATAGTTTGAAAACATGAATATTTTATTACGTAGATTAATTGGTAAAAATCTTAAATTCTCCTATTTTGACCAAACAAGATAAATCCCCGAATAAAATTTTGTGAAAAAAATGATATTGCAAAGTAGCCATCTATATTATGGAGTATATAAACTTTCAAAAAATTTCACCGAAGGAAACACCAGAAAAATAAACCAAGTTTTCTTCGTTGGCTGCTTTGTGACGTCATGAAATCTCGAGACGACCACGCCCGCATTATTAGCACTGATCAGTGTAACTCAGTGGCGTTATCGGAGCGTTTGAGAAGGAGAAGAATCGTGTTAATCTCGTATGTCTTATCTTTCAGTTACTTTTAGCAATATTGCGACACATTTTTGGAGATGAAAATTTAGAAGAAGGAATTCTTACCATATGGATCAGATTGCTAGGAACTTGTAAACGAGCAATGACGGCTGCTACACTTGGATTGTCGTTTTCTGTTATTTCACCTATTTCAGAAGCATCAATTCGTGCTACGCGAGCTCGTTACACTTACTAGAATCAACATCTTACCTCATGACAGATTTATCGGAATCCTCATCCCTCGTTTCTTGGCTTTTTGTGTTTGCTCCACAAACAACTCCAAGGACTGCATATTAGTGAGGCAATATACTACCTTGATTTTCCCCGTGCGATGATCCTGATGATCGAACAAATCAGTTTTTTCGGTTGAAACTCCTGCATTCCTCGTATTTTTCTCTTTTAAAACAAGCAGAGAAGGGAAGATGTACCTGATGAGTTTGTAATTGAATAATTCACAAGGCAGCAAAATTAAATTTTAATTTAAATTTTAAGAATGCTAGTTTAAGAAATTCCAGCCCTGTCGACTAAAAGAGGCGGCTTAAGTCCCGCCCGTGGTCCGTGCCCAAGATCGTCGAGAGCTTGAGCCTCTAAGGGGGTCCGGAGCAGGCCTGGGGAAAAAAAAAAAGATATGGGCCTCTAAGATGCATGAAAAAAAAGATATGCGCCTCTAAGATGCATCTTCTGCATCTTGTTTATTCTCATTGAATAAACATAAGATCAACGAAGAAGTCAAGGGCACGAGAGCATGCCACGAATGAATGCAAATCTTGCAGAAAGTCGAGGCAATCGAGTGCAATTTTACACCCAAAACTTTGGCTAGGAAGAATTTTAAAAACCAGGAGAATATTAAGCGAAAACGGGAAGCCGGAAATATTCTCCAAATAGGGGAGGGTTGGAAACTCCGCAGTTTATTTTAAAGACAATTTTAGTCACAACATACCATAAGTTATATCAGCAACACTCAGAAAGGTTGTCTTTACAGAGCAGCGAAACAAAAAGTCATCGGGATCGATCTCAATATTAAAGCGTTTGCCTTCTTAAATCCACGCCCTGCGGTAATCGATGTATTGATTTGAATACCAATAAAACGGATTCCACAAATACCTGTGAATACTTTTGTCCGCTCCAATGCGTCGAAATGTATCCAGAAGTCCTTGCGGGAACGATCGCCGCCATCCTGGATCAGAACGAATCCCCTACTAATGCCCTACATTTCTCAGAACAAAAGCGACTAAACGCGCGAATCCCCCACATACTCGGGAATCAAAGAGCTGCCAATAGGGTGATAAAGCCCCATTAAAACCCCACATATCCGGGTGGAGGGGGGTGGGGGGGGGGGGGGTGTGGGGTCTACTTTGACTGGAGCATTACTTGAAAGTGCCTCAAATGAGTGACGTATGCCAAAATAAACACTAAAAGTCTATTGCGAAAATAGTTTTAACTACACTGAATATGTAAATATTCTGTGAGTATGCTTTTCCATACCGTCCCTTTCGCCAGCCTTAACCATGTCCTATATCATTCTTTCGGGTTTACGAGTTTAGGCCTACACTGAGTGTTACGCAGGACTTGTAACTAGCGTTTTCCTCTTTTATATGTAAGGTCGCTTAAGATATGACAACGTTCTTTTATTTACTCTCTCCCTGCTCAGCAAGATTGGGTGCTCCCTGTGCTGTCAATCGATACATTTTTGGTCGGAAAAATTCTTTCGCTTTTCCACCAGAAGAGTGTGCTTGGTGCATGTTGATTTTCCTTCACGTTTAGATGAAATAACCCTATTTAGATCAAACTCAGAAGCGATGCGTTTCTGAAATTCCTTATCGGCAAAATTCGCTTGAAGATGGAAACCAACTTATTAATGCAGGCGTACTGAGTCAATCAGCATACAGTAATCATGCTCTCTTGATTACCAAAAGTGCCCCCTGATTAAGACAAAATTCCCTCTGTCTCAGCCAATCAGCATTCAGTAATTTTGACCTGCATTTGATAACAACTGAAATACTACACCATGCAGTAATCCTTGAGTTGAAGAAATAAAATCTGAGTAAAACAACTTCTTTCTTCGCTTAAATTGGATGTTATTGGAGGCTTGTTTCAGTCTGTTATTGTTTAGCTACATGTATATGTAAACTGCAGTTTGGATTCACTAACAATAATCAACCACAATACAGGAAATTCACAGGAACTTTTTGTGAAGGTCAGGTCTGTTTGAAGACGTCATCCTTGCCGCGAGTATGTTTTTTTAAAATGCTAAACGAAAGATGGAACTCCGTCGTCATTTACCCCGTCACAGATGACAGATATTTTTGTATTTGTGAAACACACACATCAACATGAAAACAAGCTACATAAGCTCACATGATAGACTTGGTATACTGATTCGCTTTCAATTTAGCTTTGATTCTTTTTCGCAAGCAGAAGTCACAGCGCTTGATCTTTAAAGTGCTACTGAAACGAAATTTTCGCATTTGACATTTTTGCTTAATAATAAAGTTTGAACCTTACTTGGA
The DNA here is from genome assembly GCA_019787425.1 of Platygyra sinensis. Lineage (NCBI taxonomy): Eukaryota > Metazoa > Cnidaria > Anthozoa > Scleractinia > Merulinidae > Platygyra > Platygyra sinensis. Next base: position 24,510 of record JAHPZR010011604.1, on the reverse strand, counting down.
AACACTGCAACGTTTTTTTTTTTTGCATACGGTAAGTGAAAACTGCTTTTTCAGCCGTTCGAAGTTGACCGGGTGAGCCTAAAATTGGCGGCCATCTTGGCGCGGCCAAAACAACGTAGTGACGTCACTGGTTGTGTTACTCTGATGCCTCACTGAAAATATAGAGTGAATATGGGAGAAGAGATTAGTGTTCAAAGCCCCCGAAAAACATCTCCAGGACATCTCAGAGCTCAGTGTGAAGCAGTTAATAGCAGGAGCCTTAAACATGAAGAGGCGCCGAGTTGATCCTGAAGCCTTTCAGTCTATTCAATTGGATATTTCCAGGATATTTTATGTAAGCAAGCAAACGAGTCCGAAACGATCAAGACACTAATCAAATGGCGATCACTCATTTAATAATAGCTACACTCATAAAGTAAAATAGACATGAGAACAAGAGAAAGCGGCTTTTGAAAATATTATCCGGAGTATTGCTGCACGAATCGCAGCAACGACGTTTCTAGTTTTCGAGTCGCTTCGCTTGGAGGAAACCCGACGCTCGCCGCGGAAAGATTGTGCTACATAGGACACGAGAAAGCGGCGGAAATCGAGCCTACTACATCCTACAAGTTACCACAGCAGCAACAATTTAAGAAACGCTCGTCTTTTATATAGAGGTAACGAATTTAAAACTTTAAAGACAAACTAAGCTTTTTCAGGAACTAGAGAAAGCGTGACCGTGTCGGCAGCAAAATATCATATATGCAATAGTTCACATTCTGAAAATAAACCTTCGAAATGTAAACTAGTGATGTTTTAACTAATTGCTTTGAACTTGCATACTAATAAATGAAGATCTTAGACATAATGTACGTTAACGAACACGCAGTAATCCATCGGCCGTGGAATGTTGCATTTGGGAGTGATACGTGTAAGAAAAGCAAAATATTCCCGCTTTATTTACACTGATGCGTATGCGGCGATATTAAAAGCAAACTGGTCGTGCTGTAGACCACAATTCTAGTTCCAACGATGCTCACAACAACTCTCACTTATAAGTATCATAAAAAGATGCCCTCTGTGTGCAATCTAGTACTCGCTACAAAGCTTGTGGACCGTTAATAATTTCGCCGTGATTGTGCGGATGGCTGATGTGCTTACCGCTTTTAATTAATGCAGCTAGTAAAGTTGCGGAAGATACATAGAAGCCTAAAACATTTTGACAGTGCGTTATTTAGACAAGACTTGAATAATGCCCCTTATCAAATAATGGAGGTGTTTGACGATGTTGACGACAAATACTATGTTTTTGAATCGCTTTACATTGACATTCTTAATGAGCACGCACCTCTAAAGCAATTTCAAGTGAGAGGGAATCAGGTACCTTTTATGAATGAACAATGGCGTAAAGCAATTCGCCATCGAAACAAGCTCTGGAAACAATTCATCCGTGAACGCAATGACACTAATTACGCTACCTACAAAGTACAAAGGAACAAATGCACATCGCTCAGGCGCACGGCAATAAAGAATTATTTTCTTAAGAAAACTGAGGCGGACAATCCACGTGAATTCTGGAATGCATATCGACCTTTTATGCATTCACGGAAAAGCAAGCAAGCCAACGATATATTACTAAAAGAGCAAAATGCTGTCATCAGTGATAAACAACAAATAGCGGACATTTTCAACGATCACTTTGTTAATATTGCGAACGGAGCACCTGAAATTGATGAACATGACTTTGGAGTGGAACTCAATGAACATCGAAGTATAATTGCAATTCAAGATCACAATAAAGAACAACGTTCATCTAACTACTTCAATTTTCAACACATCAACAAGATGCAAGTTGAGCAGCTTATTTCAAACGTCAATGTGCTAAAGTCCTACGGTCATGACTCAATACCGCCGAGGCTCGTTAAAGAGTCGGCCTCAGCAATAGCCGGTCCACTTTCAACAATCATGAACGAATCAGTCAGGCAATGTAGATATCCTCGCTTTTCGCAATATTAACAAAGTGTGATCGTT
>JAHPZR010011604.1:7500-20000 GCA_019787425.1 Platygyra sinensis | reverse complement strand
GATTGACAGCACAGGGAGCACCCAATCTTGCTGAGCAGGGAGAGAGTAAATAAAAGAACGTTGTCATATCTTAAGCGACCTTACATATAAAAGAGGAAAACGCTAGTTACAAGTCCTGCGTAACACTCAGTGTAGGCCTAAACTCGTAAACCCGAAAGAATGATATAGGACATGGTTAAGGCTGGCGAAAGGGACGGTATGGAAAAGCATACTCACAGAATATTTACATATTCAGTGTAGTTAAAACTATTTTCGCAATAGACTTTTAGTGTTTATTTTGGCATACGTCACTCATTTGAGGCACTTTCAAGTAATGCTCCAGTCAAAGTAGACCCCACACCCCCCCCCCCCCCACCCCCCTCCACCCGGATATGTGGGGTTTTAATGGGGCTTTATCACCCTATTGGCAGCTCTTTGATTCCCGAGTATGTGGGGGATTCGCGCGTTTAGTCGCTTTTGTTCTGAGAAATGTAGGGCATTAGTAGGGGATTCGTTCTGATCCAGGATGGCGGCGATCGTTCCCGCAAGGACTTCTGGATACATTTCGACGCATTGGAGCGGACAAAAGTATTCACAGGTATTTGTGGAATCCGTTTTATTGGTATTCAAATCAATACATCGATTACCGCAGGGCGTGGATTTAAGAAGGCAAACGCTTTAATATTGAGATCGATCCCGATGACTTTTTGTTTCGCTGCTCTGTAAAGACAACCTTTCTGAGTGTTGCTGATATAACTTATGGTATTTTGTGACTAAAATTGTCTTTAAAATAAACTGCGGAGTTTCCAACCCTCCCCTATTTGGAGAATATTTCCGGCTTCCCGTTTTCGCTTAATATTCTCCTGGTTTTTAAAATTCTTCCTAGCCAAAGTTTTGGGTGTAAAATTGCACTCGATTGCCTCGACTTTCTGCAAGATTTGCATTCATTCGTGGCATGCTCTCGTGCCCTTGACTTCTTCGTTGATCCTATGTTTATTCAATGAGAATAAACAAGATGCAGAAGATGCATCTTAGAGGCGCATATCTTTTTTTTCATGCATCTTAGAGGCCCATATCTTTTTTTTTTTCCCCAGGCCTGCTCCGGACCCCCTTAGAGGCTCAAGCTCTCGACGATCTTGGGCACGGACCACGGGCGGGACTTAAGCCGCCTCTTTTAGTCGACAGGGCTGGAATTTCTTAAACTAGCATTCTTAAAATTAAAATTAAAATTTAATTTTGCTGCCTTGTGAATTATTCAATTACAAACTCATCAGGTACATCTTCCCTTCTCTGCTTGTTTTAAAAGAGAAAAATACGAGGAATGCAGGAGTTTCAACCGAAAAAACTGATTTGTTCGATCATCAGGATCATCGCACGGGGAAAATCAAGGTAGTATATTACCTCACTAATATGCAGTCCTTGGAGTTGTTTGTGGAGCAAACACAAAAAGGCAAGAAACGAGGGATGAGGATTCCGATAAATCTGTCATGAGGTAAGATGTTGATTCTAGTAAGTGTAACGAGCTCGCGGAGCACGAATTGATGCTTCTGAAATAGGTGAAATAACAGAAAACGACAATCCAACTGTAGCAGCCGTCATTGCTCGTTTACAAGTTCCTAGCAATCTGATCCATATGAGTTACATTGATCAGTGCTAATAATGCGGGCGTGGTCGTCTCGAGATTTCATGACGTCACAAAGCAGCCAACGAAGAAAACTTGGTTTATTTTTCTGGTGTTTCCTTCGGTGAAATTTTTTGAAAGTTTATATACTACATAATAGAGATGGCTACTTTGCAATATCATTTTTTTCACAAAATGTTATTCAGGGATTTATCTTGTTTGGTCAAAATAGGAGAATTTAAGATTTTTACCAATTAATCTACCTAATAAAATATTCATGTTTTCAAATTAAACTATTTAACAATTATTCACCGAAGTGGAGGTAAATATCCACCACTTTCAGCGACAGTGAGGTAAATAATTGTTTTAGTGCATACCACACAAGCTGAATAACCAGCGGCCAAAAGAGTAACTTTATTTGTGATAACGTACCGAGAAAAGCCATTTTGTTTTTCTTCGGCTGCTCGTAGGTGAATAGTACTTGGCTAATCATCTCCGAGCTAGCCAATCAGCGCGCGCGAAAAGTACTATTCACTTGTGTGGTATATACTAATGTCCGTTATTGGATGTTTCAAAGTTCCAGGAATTGCTTCAAATATTCTGAGAACAAATCTGCTTTGGTCATGGGAATTTGTACCTTGCTTTCAAACTCTTCGCCCGTGAAAATGTGATGGCTCTCTACACGAAACAGGATTTTCTCTTCCACATCGATACCACTTTGAATGTCGAAGTTCTTCCGAACCTTACTAACTTAACCTTCGGATTAAAGCCCCAAGACGAGGCATCAAAATTCGCACTGTTTCGAAACGATCCATTTTCCAAGTTGAGTGGAGCATAGCCACTTTGATTCCTTCCTTAAACCGCGGCGAAAACAAGATAATCAGTGCGCTTTCAGTTGAGTTTGAATAAGGATCGCGGATTTAAAGCAGCTGCCTGGACTTAAGAAAACAAAAATGGTAATGTTAGGTAGGTGATTTTATTGAACGACTGAATAAGCCAAAGGGGTGCTGACTTTTTGTTTATGAACGGTTGACCAAGCCGTTCTTACTGCCATAGGCGTTTTAATCGAACGGTTGTCCATAGCGTTCGAACGGATTGAGAAATTTAGCGAACGGTTGGCGAAACCGTTCGAACAGACAGAGAAACTTAGCAAACGGTTGACTAAACCGTTCGAACGGACTGAGAAATTTAGCAAACGGTTGACCAAACTGTTCGAAAGGATTGGCGATTTTAGCGAACGGCTTACCAAGTCGTTCGAACGGATGCAATTTTATTGGAACGGTTGAGCCAAGCCGTTCGAGCGGATGCAAACTATTTTCGAACGGCTAATTAAGAGCGGTTTGGAAACGGATAACCGTTCGGAAACGGAAAACCGTTAGTGTACGTTTTAGCGTGAAAGGTCACAATTGGTTTCGCTAGACTGCCGAGTATGAAAATACTTTACCACAGGTTACTCTAGAAAGGAAAGTAAATAGGTGGTAAACAGCAATTTGTTGTTGCCATGGCAGCAGTTTGCAATATACTCATATGACAGAAAATAAATCCTTGGTGTGTTGCTAATCTTCATTACGAATGCCAGGAGCTTAAATTAAAGATCAATCAAATAGCTTAGTTTAGTTCTTCATCTTTCTTAAATAATGTTGATACTGAAGGTATTAACAGTTTTAATATTAAGAGGCCACCTAAGATGCTACTAAATGAACATCAGTCAAGGCCACTAGAAATTAAGGTTAGATTTGGTCCGAGCCGAAAAAGAAGAAAATGCGACGTACGGATTTTTATTCACGAGTTGCAAAACTTTGCAAAACGAACGAGTGAGCGTAGACGAGTGAGCGTAGAGTGAATAAAAATCCGTACAAAGCACTTTCTATGCTGTAATTTGTTTATTGTATATATAGCGAGAATTAAACATATCCTTTCAATCAGTTTTATTTTTCCCCGATGACATAAGCTTACATGCAGAACGGCAAAAAATTCAAGACTGATGTAAATGACCGAACGTAATAAAAAACAAATTCGCTTTCCCGTCCAGCTGCAAGCGGACAGAGAGCCTACACAACGTAAATTACAATACGGGGAATTTGTATCAAAACGCAAAGTGTGAAATCTTTTCGCTTGTCCATGACAACGCTTCGCGCTGTGCAAAGACAAATTCGGACTCTGTTGACTTACGCTGTGTGTAGAAATGTTCCTCCTTGAATGTTTGCCCTTGAAACAGAGATAAGACTTGCTGAGGTGACTGTTGGCTGAAGCTGAAGTGCTAATGATCAAGATGTTGGATGTATTCCGCTGCTGTTTCTGAAAGTCAACTAAAACGGGAATCCGAAGCCATGTTTTTAAAACACAAACTGCAAGCGGGTGCTGATTTCAAGACCACGCTTCTGGGAAGCCATTTGAGTGTTTTGCTCTGATTGGCTAAGCCATTCTACTCTGGGCGATGATTGGATATATTTTCACATGTGAAGAATGCTATACGCGAAGTTGATTAGACGTATCGCTTTTTCACATGTGAAAATATAGCAAATACAAAATTCCATTTGCAGGGTTTATTATGTAAAATTCTCGCTATAGATACAATAAAAGATATACCTAAACCGATTGAAAAGACTATAAACACACTAGCTGTGTTGCAAATTTCCGTAGCCTCCATGCACTAGGTCATCGGTAGGCTTTAAGTTGTTAGCGGGCATTCCCAGTAATGCATGGTGCATTGTACAGCTTGCGAGCCAGAGCCATAATGTCCATAACACTTACCAATATAATATAAATGACCGTCGGCCGGGTTCATGGTGGTTGTGAGCAAATACCTTTGAGGGATGTCCGTTGAGCATGTCGCACCCACTATTCTTTTGCCCTGCGAAGATAAGAGATTTTTTTTTCACAGTGTAACGAAATCGATAGCGTGGTTGCAAGAGCTAAGATGTATAACGGTTGCATTTGAATGTGATGCTCGCACAAATGCTAAGACGGTTATGGCGAGTAATGAATGCGCAATGTACTCGTAATACAGGATATATAAGAGACTCACGTTGTGTAATAGTGTGTGTGCTCTAGTAGACTTGACATGTGCAGTTAAGCTGAATGCTAGGAGGCAAGAAATTAAATCGATGGCTGTTGGACTCTTTGAGTTAAAGTTGTTGTTGCCCGCGCGCGTTACAATATATTAACGCAAAGGAAATGAGACTTAATAGAACTGAATTGCCTGAATTATGGACAAAATTAGAGTGTAATTAGGAATTAATTTGCACTAGTGAGTTTTCCATAAAGCTGAAATTGCACGAGGCGCTTCGGCGAGTGCAATTCCACTTGTTGAAAAACTTTCAACGGCAAATTAATCTTAAATTAAACGAGAAAAACCGGATGATTACTTATTAATAATAAAAATATGAAAAAAAAAAAAAAATTCGCGCCGAAAAAGTGCCGGAAGATGTTTCCTGAAGCCTTGTTTTCCGCATTCGAGGAAACTTTTTTCAGAGTTTCCGTACAAAATTGTTGTCTTTGCTTTACATGATATCATTGGCGTACAAAACTTCTCATTGTCTTTCTGCCAATCATGATCCAGAATTACGATATGTAATTGGTCCTGGTGTTATTCTTTTTGCACTGGCGTTACACCTGAACTGCACTGTTCTTAGCCAATCAGAATCGAGTAATTTTTTCATGTGTATTATTAAGTGACTAAATTTAATTTAACCTCAAGTTTTTGGTAATGATGATGGTCAATTTTGTGGGGGTATTTAGTGGTGCCAATAATTTGTCAGCCGCTTGACCGAACGCTTATTTAACTGACCAATAAAATCAAGTGTTTTTATTTTTCAACAACGCTTGTTTTTCTTTGCTCTTCTTGCGAGTCTTGGTCTTTAACCACATGATCAAAATCGCAGATTATACTTCATCCTGTTAAAAAAATAATAATTTACAAAGAATTACGGATTGGACGTAAGAGTTGGTTTCCTTCATTTCCTTCAGCTCGAGCCCCCAGGTTTGTCCCTAAGTTTTGTAAAAGAAGCGTAAAAATGTGAATACAAACAAAATAAATTAAATTTAGAAATGAGCAAATGGATAAACAAAGAGATGGGCAGCGAAAATTGTCGGATTAAGGTGGTACTGGCTATGTTATGTGACTTCAGTCAAAGCGGCTGTGAAGGAGAAAATGCGTCGACTGACTTGCGCTCAACTTTATAAAAGGAAATATATGTACGGTGGCGGAAATGGGAGACTTTAGTACCTATAAGTCAAAAATATACATCCCTAGCTCCCTATTTTAACGAGATAGTGTTCATCTGTTGAATCATTAACTATCATTAGCTAAATGGTACATTTTTTTTCTGGAAATTACTTACATATTTCTTTGTCATATACACGTTCCCTAAGATCTTTGTTTTAGCATTTTAACAACGGATCTATTTCGCCAAACTTAATATTCATATTTTTTCCGTTTTATAATTTTTGGGGTTTCTTTTCCCAGGTAATGTCATCTGATAAAAGAGATGACACTAAACTTTGATCTATCTTTAATAACAGCTGATGTAATTTTGACATAGACTCGATTAAAGAAAATCGTACCTTTTTGGTACGCTTCGGAGGCATATCAGGCGCCTTTGGTCGAGCCATGGTGCGTATTTTGGCTCGACTGCTTCTCGCCAAAATATCCATGGCGGGACCAAACGAGCTCAAAATTTAGCCCAAATTTTAGCGCTATGGAAAAAAAAAATCTGCCAGGCGTTATACGGTCAGCAAAAGCTAACAAACTCAACTTCCTCTTCTGGCATCTTTTTAACTCGTTTGTTTGAAGTTTTATTTTCGAAATTTCCCAAATCCAAATTTAGCGAAAAAAATTGGTAACTCCGACTCCATTGTTTCAGTCTGAATGTTTAAGTACTCGTCGACGCAGTTGGCGAGCGTCTTCCAGTTTAGTTTTGGCCGGGGAACGTTTTTTGCGCCTTTTTTCGCTCTTAAAACACCAGCTAAATTACAAATTATTATCACTTCAGTCGGGCATTGTGGCGCATTTTGCCGGCTGAAATCGAAAATTTGACGGGCTAAAATGTATTTAACCCGCTGCAATAATGCAATAAAAATTGAGAATCAAACAGAATCAAATAGTGGAGGCAGCGTGGCCAAGTGGTTTAGAGCTCTGGATTTGAAATCTGGAGGTCCCAGGTTCAAATCCTCCACCCTGCTGCTATATGGATTTGTTCTCGGTACGCTCGAGTTCAACTCCTCAACTGCGTTAAGAATCCCGCCAGTTGGGATTCTTAATAGTTTATGTTCTATTTGATATATTCAGTTGTTATTTACAGTGTCCCCAATTAGCACTGCTGTGCTAAATACATACGACACTTAAATAAAGTTGTTATTGTTATTGTTATTGTTATTGTTATTGTTATTGTTATTGTTATTGTTATTGTTATTGTTATTGTTATTGTTATTGTTATTGTTATTGTTATTGTTATTGTTATTGTTATTGTTATTGTTATTGTTCTGATATAAGCAGCCAAAATCGAGAAGTCATTAGAATGTTCGCGCCGTTTTCCTGCTGCGTTGGTGAAAGAAATAGATGGCGCCATTTTCATGCCCAAATCATGGCTGAAAACAAAGTAAACAACGAAGAAAATCTAAATTCTCCGTCTTCTCAACTAGAGGAACAAGATCTACAAAAGTTAGAGGCTGATTCCGTGCCAGTAAACACCAAGAAACAGACCTCTTGCAGTTTGAAGAAGTTTACTCATTGGCTAGACAAGCGAAAAATAAGCTGTGATCTTCACACCGTGAACCCGGCTGAATTAACGGAATTCTGCGAAAATATCTTTGCCGAGGTGAAAACAAAGAAGAAAGCAGCAGCTAAATTCTCCGTCTTCTCAACTAGAGGAACAAGATCTACAAAAGTTAGAGGCTGATTCCGTGCCAGTAAACACCAAGAAACAGACCTCTTGCAGTTTGAAGAAGTTTACTCATTGGCTAGACAAGCGAAAAATAAGCTGTGATCTTCACACCGTGAACCCGGTTGAATTAACGGAATTCTGCGAAAATATCTTTGCCGAGGTGAAAACAAAGAAGAAAGCAGATCTCAAGCCAAGTGCCTTGACTGGTATACGAGCTGCTATTCACCGTGCAATTACGGGACAACCTGTTTCAAGGTCGATAAACATACTAAAAGATGTTGGTTTTACAAATGGACGTTGTACAGGTTAGATTTGCCTGAAGCGTTAACCGGGTTTTGTTAGGGAACGACCTTTCTAATCTCTAAGCTCGCCGTTTCAGTTCTTTCACAAAAGTAGAATGCTTGCACTTTTTGTCTTAAAACGTAAGATGTGGCCGGTTCTTAGGACGTCTTGTTGGGTCCTTCTTCGCGTTTTACTTCGTGGTGCTCAAGAATTTGAAAGTTTACTTCTTCAACTGGTATTTTGTAATGTAGTCGCGATCGACGCCGGCATATTTTCATTCACTCGAGCTGAAGTTTATGTTAAAGTTTTTGACCTCGCGGCTTTTGTGTACATCTATTTCACTTTTACTAGTTTAGAAGTTGTTGTTGAGCTTTGTACTTTGCTTCGTTATGAGGTAATTGTATTGAAATGAAGGTAAAGAGTTTCAATCTTCGTTTAATTTTTGTCCGCCATTTTGTTTGTCCGAGCTCAAAGTAGGAGCTGTCAATCATTTTCAAACTAATTACACTTTTTGCACTCAATTACACATTTTTGCACTCAATTACACTTTTTTGCACTCAATTACACTTTTTCGCACTGATTTGGGATTAATTGACATGTTCTTAACCAATCAGAATGCAGAAATTGTTGCTTGTATATTATTATGATTTTAACACTTGCAAATAAGCTTTGTCGAACTTTCCTTTCATGCCTTCTATAATTTTTGAAAACTCGAATAGCAAGATTTCGTAGTTTCTTGGGCATAAATATGTTTTGGGCCATTCTCACGCTCATTTTAGAGTCTGAATCGGGTTCAAAACACATTTATGCCCGCTAGTTGTCTGTTTATTGGCAAAACCTCTTTGCAGTTTATCGTACGGTAACATTACTTTACTTGAAAGTGACCATAATATCGTGGGATATCAGGTCCGTGACTTTATATCGTAGGAGTCAGGCCAGTAAAGTTGGATTCTGGTTGGCTAATTGCAATTTTGGGTATGGTAATAAAGAAAAGTGATTCAAAATGGTTGGTATGCCGGTCCAAATGATACGAAGATATTTTAATAAAAACATAAATTATTTTTCTATCTTTTTTTTTTCGTCCTCTCCTTTTTTTCCTCGTGTTAGCATGGTGACTGCTAAATCTCATTAATTCGTGCAAAAAGCCCAACTTAGGTGTCCCTCAGTTTTAATTACTTTGGGAGCATTTCATGTTATCTCGACCAATGTTATCAGAGGGAACTGGTTATGAGACCTGGCAAAGTCCCTTGTTGTATGACATTATGATTCTTTTGGATATTTTGGCAGTTGACCCTGCACTAAACCCAGTGAAATACAAAAAGCTGTTATGTGTGTTCATTCAACTAAGCATTAGACGCATTACCATAATGTAATTCGTACATAGTCTGTGAGCATAATACAAAAGATGATCAGGGTCAGCCAAATAAATCTTAGCCTGTTTGTTTGTCTCGAGATTTAATATTCACATTGCGCAGCTTGGTCTGCGGATACAAACCTCCAGCGTCGCGTGCAAAAATCGTTTTTGACAACTGTCTTAATATTGGAACTAGACTATTTTAATCAAAGCAGTTATGAGTGAGTTGGTCGACCATGAAGTAAAACTCGACATTCGCGTACATATGTTGATTTAAGCATTTTCTTAGTACTTGTGATTTCACTCACCATACACATCAGTTGAATCCGGCATTTGAAGTAGCTGTATTGTTTCGAGACAGCATCATTGTTGAAGCTAAAACCAGTGGCAACCGCAGTCAGGAAAACAACAGCAACGACAGCGGCAGCAATCAACAGCATTGGACTGAATGCCACTGTATCCGCTTCTTTGGCTCGATGTCCTTTCTTCTTCGCATGCTGTGCAGACGCCTCAGTTGTTTCAGGTGTTTTGCTTTTGTCAGTTTCTTCATCATAAGTTCTGGGCTCAGTTCCTTTTTTGGATTCCATCTCGAAATAAATGTTGTCTGTTCCGACTTCTGCCTTATTCATCGTTTAATGGTATGAGGTGTTTCTCTGCCTCTGTAATGTTTTAATTCCGTCTTGTGACGAGGCTTTTTGACATTTGTTTTCAGTATTTGAATTCTAGATCGGAACAAGCAGAAACCCGTTACTTTTTGGAATTTCCTCGAAGGAATTGTCTCGAGACTGTCATCAAAGGCTTTTTGTAGCAAACAAAAATTACGTGTATTCGCATTCGGAACCAGATGGTCATTAGTCGTATAGAATTGTTTTTAAATTTGAGTGGACATTTTATTTGAAAACCACGCCCTTATAGCCGTTCACTCTCTATATATTGGTTATTGACTAATTGTGAGGTCAAGATGGCGGGATATTGGCCAAGTTCTTTGTTTTGCGTGTATAAAGTCCATAAACTCGCAAAAAATGAAGTAGGGCAATATCCAGCTATCTTAACCGAACAAGCCTGGTCAATAAAAGATTTATTATATGGCATTCGGGGAAATTTTTCTTGCGGAATACAGCGGGTAGTCCCGAGCGGACCAGATAGCTCCATGTTGCCCGCTCGGGTAGCCAGTCACAGCGCATGATTTGGTTCATCTTGCCCGCTTGCGGAGCTAGCCATATAATACGCCAGCACAGTGTATATCAACTCAGTGACCTTGACGTCTTAATATTTTGATTGGTCTAATAGCGTCGGAAATTCATCACTGTCGGTACCATTTTTTGACAAGGAGATCAACAGAAACCGGAAACCCTGTGAAGGCTTACATAAAAACACTTAAAAAAGTCTAATCAAAGGTGTAAATTATCTGCCTTATTCATCGTTTAATGGCAAGGAATGTTTCTCTGCCTTTGTAATCTTGTAAGAGGATGTTAATGGGGTTATCCGACTAGCCACAAAGGGTTAGAAAATATGACTGACTACCGACAAAGCTAGGAAAAAAATTACCGACTAGTGACAAAAAAATTAACTGGGATTTACCGACAACCAACAAAGATCGAAAATTTTAACCGACAACCGACAAAGAAATGAAATTTTAACCCGATAACCGACAGACCCCTCCATTCAGACCCTCTTGTAACAAAATCTCCAAAGCTATGCCAAGCCAGCAACAAAGTTTCCCCAGAATTTTTTAACTCTGTCATGTGTCGAGGTCTTTTGACATTTGTTTTCAGTGCTTGAATTCTATGGGGAACAAGCAGATACGCGTTACTTTTCGGAATTTCCCTGAAGCAGTTGTCTGGAGACAGTCATCAAAGGCTTTTAGTAGCAAACAAAAACGTGTATTCGATCGAATTCGAAACCAGACGGTCATTACTCCTATAGAGTTAAATTTAAGTTCTCCTTTTACTTGAAAAACACGGGCAGATAGTCGTTCACTCTATATGCCATCATAGTGTATGTCAACTGGCCTAACGTCTTAACCGTTTTGATTCGTCTCCTTGCGTAGGATATTCATCACTGTCGATACAGTTTCTCGCCCAAGAGATGAATAAAAACCGAAATCCCTGTGAAAGCTAGCTTTCATAAAAAAAAACACTTTAAAAAAATCTAATCAAAGGTGTACATTATGGGCGTTTCTGTGTTTCTGAGGCAAATTCGTTTTTGAGTGACCTTTATAGTACGGTGTCTCAGGGTCCGCAGCTAAGTTTGGTTCGTTCATTTGGACTGCTGAAGTACTTCTTAGTCCGTCAAAGTAAATATTGACAATTTTGTATCAACTGGCAATCAGAAAGTTGTTCCTATTATCCATGGCCTTGCATACGGCTGACACGCCTGAAATTTTCATTGACCAATCAGGATTCAGCAGGCGGGAAAAAACTTTACTGTCCTGACGTCAATGTATGTTAAAAGGAAAGGCATTAAAATTAGGCCACTTTTCTCAGTGGAAATTTTCACTAAAAGGAATTTGCCAGTTCCCAAGACCACATCACATTATAAAAAGTGAAAAACACGAAACAGTATGTGTCTCCAAGTTTCTTAATTGGCGCCAAAAATGGGTCGACGGTAACCCGCCGGTATTTCTTCGAGTGTCGCCAGGTAGGATAGTAGTTGTCTTCTGATGAAAAAAAAAATGCTGCACTTCCTCGTTAAATTTAATATGAAATTCTTAAATTTACTATTAAGAAAGGCCAAAGTAACTTAAGCATTGTCTATTATCGTGTCGTTTCAGTAGGACAGCTCAGTTTCGACTCCCGCTCGCACTGCAGGCGCAGCCGCCGTATGCAAGACACGCCACTGTTCCTTTCAGTTGTGTCCTACCAGTAGCAATCACTTAGCTTCAACATGACTGTCAGCCCGTGCAGAGAGTTATAGAAGAAATATTTGAATTATAACTCTCCCCTCCCCCAAAAATCGATGTGCAAGTATTCCGAGTGTCAATCCGTATGTACGATATCCCCATTAAAGCGCAGTGATCTCGTGAATTATGATATAAGTACCAATTTTAAATCTCTTCTCAAAATTTAACAGTTCTCTTCTGTCTCGGTAAATAGTGAAGTAATACAACATCTATTCACATTTTGCCTTTTAAGGTCGGCACACACGATGGGTCTAGTCCCTGCGACTAGTCCCTGCAACAAGTCGCAGTGACTAGTCGCATCGTGTGAACTGGCCATTTTTGCCACAAAATCTAGTCGCAGGGACCAAAATTTGGTCCCTGCGACTAGTCCCAGGAATTCAAACTGGTTTGAATTCGTGGGACTAGTCGCAGGTACTAAAGTTGGTCCCTGCGACTAGATTTAGAAGTAGTTCACACGATGCGACTGGTCTCTGCGAC
>JAHPZR010011600.1:42500-85183 GCA_019787425.1 Platygyra sinensis | reverse complement strand
TACAAAAATACAACAATTTATTGCATTTAAAGTCAACATATTAACAATACAATAACTCGAAACATGCAAAAAGATTCTATGAAAACAATAATAATTTTCATTTATTTTTGATCACATTTTATTCATATTTGAAAATATTTGCTGTTTGATACAGTTGTAACACCAAGGGCTCAAATTTTCATTGTGATGTCAGCATTTGGCCATTGCTTGGTTCATAAGCAAGAAATGAATTCAAATCTGGTAAGTTGTAGACATGATTTTTCTGGTGAAATTGCTGGCCAAATTTAGCCATGTCATTATCAAATTTTAAGACATTCATTCATTTCTTTTGTATTTCCTTTTATTATGAATTATTAACGCATTTTGAAACTAAGGCAAGTTCACTCGCTCACTCATATCAAGGGCCCATCAGTCATATTAATATAAGCCATACCTGGCATCTATAGCTTGGTTTATTGACCTCGGACTTCTGACTTTAGAGCCTCCTGCTTCCTGGAATGAAAAGACATAATCATTAGTGTCTGAGTGTTAATTGATGAAAAGTGCAGAAACATTTAATGTCTGGCAAGTCAAACAAACCGTGTAGCCCTACACCTAATTTCAATACCACAAAATGTAAACCTAATCAAAATTATTTAATTTAATTAATAACTGCAATAAATAATTAATTTTGTCTCATTTATTCCCTGGACCTGAAAAGAAGAAAAAGTTCAACAATACCTTCATTAGGTCATTTTCAAATGCCTTTTGCCTAGATGTGTCAACACATTCAAAGTGTTTTTAGGTAAAAGCACTCAAAAGACATAAAATGTATTTCACCTCCACATAATTCATTTTCATGTACACCAAACTTATGCAAGGTCATTATTAAAGCTCAAAATTCAATGTTAAGTTAGTAGCAATTTCTTAAACTGATTAGAACTTACTGTTTCCTTGTGGGTCAAACATACGACCAGATCTTGGACTTTAAGGCCCAATAACTGAGACACAAGTGAGACTTCTGTTTGTCCCATAATGACAGCAGCTTCTTGTCCACTGGCCTGGTAAGGCAAATGCAGCATTACAATTATATGAAAATAATACACCCCAGCTAACGACAATTCTGATCCATAGAGCCTTTCGGAAGCAATCTCGTGTTTACTACTTTTAAAATATGAATAATTTAAAATTCAACGGACTACTTTAAAAATACATAAGGGAGGTCATCATTAGTTTCCATTCAGCTGTAGCGTTGATATTAAGACACCCATATCAAACTTGGCGAGTGCAATTTCAGCTTTTTGAAAAACCTGTAAGTGCAAATTCATTTCAAACAGAATGAGAAAAACAGTATGATTACTGTATGAGGAAGTGGATAAGATCTTTCTTGAAGACATTTTTTTGCAATTAAGAAAACCTTTTTCAAAATTTCTGTACCAAGTTATTGTCATTGTTTTATATGATATCATTGGCTTACAAAATTTATCATTGTCTTTCCACCAATCCTAATCCAGAATAACAATGTGCAATTTGCACTGGTGTAAGCTATACTTTTTGCACTGATGTTTCACTTTTTGCACTGGTGTTACACTCTCAGCCAATCAGAATCGAGCAATTTTTTTACGTGTAGTATTAAAGGGTTAATTGTATCAACTACAAGCAAGTTCGCCCATAACATTAGGGCCAATGAAGCTTGCTCAGCCATAACAGGTGCTGCACAGACTACAGACTCTCGGAAATGACTGTTTGCAACAGAAGAGAAACAAAAATCTGACATGCTGTATTAATAAACCCCTGATTATGCCACAAATTATTTGCTCGTTGGCACTCTATCGATAGGTATACCTAGTATATAAATTAAGTCCACTTCTTTTTGTTTGGCCCCAAGTATGCCGCCCAACGTAATCTTCTCCTTACCTCCGCTGCTAATATTCTAGGTGAAACATGGTCATCCAGCAGCGATGCTAAAAAACTTAATTTTCTTTTGTACGGCGTTAAATCTGCAAATTATGATATCAACTGTGCTCTATTTCGCGAAGTCCAGACTTTTATAATCAATACTAATCGCTTTTCGATGGCCACTGTTTAACTGTTTAATTAATACATTTGTAATTATGTAAATTTATTTGTTGTAACTTAGTCTTTGTGTGCTGTTTGTGTCTGTCTGTTTTTTTAGCCTGATTATTGTATTATTGTAAGCCCCCTTGATAAGCCTAGGCGCTTTTGGGGCAAACAATAGAAAATATGTTTAAATAAATAAAAAGTCCAGATAATGGCAAGCAGAAGAGGGAAATTAAACAAAGAGTTACAAATTTAATGTCATTCTTTAATATTGTATGTACCTCTGTTTTTCCAAAGTCCACATTTCCCAAGTGTAAAATGACTGCCAGGATCATGAATATGGCATCTTTTTCATTTTCCTGTGAAACAAAAACAAACAAGAATTTTAAAAAAAATTAAAACCGCGCTTTTTAAACTCTTTTGCGCTCACAAAAACATTATGTAATGTTTAGCAACAACGTTTTGCCAGAAAACATAACCCGGAAACAAGTTAAAAGATTGGAACAATAGAGATTGCGTGATTCAAAGTTGGCTCAGTGCCTAGGTTGTAAGAGATTTTCACATTCTTTGCATAGCGTGGTTGCGTGATTTGAAATCGGAGACTTTGTTTACCTAGCTCGAAGGAGAAAAGGTCTCACAATTGACCTTTCAAACGAATATATATTTCCATATGTTTAAAGCCAAGGTTTTATTTTTTTTTCCCAGAAAACTCCACCATTGCTTCTGGCGAAGTAAACACGATCTTATTTATCACCGTAAGGGCATTCCAGTAAACACGATCTTATTTATCACCAACAGCGGAGTCCATGGCTGACGACAGACGTAATACCTTCTTTAGTGCATTTAATGTTCCCTTCGAAAGTGAACATGCAGGCAAAACGGATATACAGCTAAACGCTGGATAATTTCAGCCTTAGTAGCCAGCAACTGGTCCTAAGTTACATTCTTTATCCTTGCAAATGCCTCGACGTGCATCTCCGAGGGATTTTGGCCCAATTTTGACCATATAAACCCTCCCCAACTAGACAAAACTCTCCTGAGGGGAGGTATGAAGAAAAGAGCTGAGAAATGGCCTTTAATTGGCTGATGATGACATCATCCGCGGAGGTTTGGGATTTGTAACCGACAAAACGAAAAAAAAAAAAAAAAAACCGAAGGCAGAGCAAGAAACCGCCCAGCCTCCGGCTGCGCGGTTTAATGACTTACAGACCAGTTAGGTCTGTTTAATCATGCTGGTTGCAGGTGATTTAGTTTCACTAATGGTGAAAAAATTTGTAACATTAATAGCTTTTTCCTTAAAAATTTGCCTCTTCTCGAGTGTGGAAAACTTACAGATAATCCAAGAATATTCATGGCCTTGATAACTTGCTGAAAGTGAAGCTCTTCCTTTCTGTTTGGGATGACACTTGCTTTACCCTAAAGACAATAAATTGAGATGGAAATATTTCAAACATCTACATGAACTTGACTGTATTGTGTTACCATCGAGACTGTGGTATTACTAAAATCTAATGTTCACCTTTCATACACTGAATGAATTCCAATTTTCTGATTGGCTGCTTTGTACCACGTGATACTGGGTTGTGACAAAACAACATCCTTGACATCATTATCGTGGTGTATTAGCCATGGTGTAAATTCAACACACCATTGTCATTGCACCACCGCTTCAGCTGACTCAAAGTTTGACGATTTTTTTGCATTGTATTCAATTTGAGTAATAGAATGTTAACATACTCAGTGCTTGTGAATTATCAGGATTTACTTGTACTCATTCTCTAGCTATGAAATTAAAATTTTCAATACCACACTTATTTCTCTTTCATTGTTAGTGAACTTGCATGTGCAGGTAAATCTCGCTAATTCATGAGCAATCAGTGCATTGACATTTAAATACATTGATCACATGTATATTTAGCTGTAGGAAGTATTAAGTATCTTTAACAAAACCCACTGACAGATTATTATTCAGGTAAGTAAATGTACTATTTGATTGGCTACTGAATAACTATGCATGCATGTACAATAAGAATTTAATATACATGTAAATGTGTAGCTCCAGAAAATATTCATGCCTCCTTGAAAGAAGGGATTTCTATTATACCCACCAGCCCTCTGGAAACTTCAATCACGCTTCATACAGTTCTTTATATTAAATTTTCTGGTCTTACTGACCTCTCCCCCAACCACACCCTCAAGAAATCTCTTCTGTGGGGGAAGCATGGTCATTTTTGGAACTGCACAATCTTAACTTACATTCTCAACTGTTCTATCACAAACACTCTCTTACTGGCTATAAGCTACTCACTATCTACATGTATTCCGTTATAGATATAGTGAGTAGGCTTGGCAGTGTGGTGTTGTTAACAAAATAATGACCACTTCCTTTGTGTTTCCAAAATGTCAGTGAAGAGGATTCAAATAAACTGCTTTATGTATGGAAGAATTATACTGTACTTAAACTGATTACTATAGACTGTTGATCCTCTTGCAGTGTTCCAGATAAGTGAGGAGTCTAGGGTCAAGAACCTGACAGGATCAGCTACATGACTGGACAAATTAATAGAAAATTGATAATAAGTTTGTGGAAGCAGTGGGAATTTACCCATTGGAATTCCTTATTCATACTCTGCCTTAAAAATTTGTCTGGAAACCTGCTCTTGGTTCTTATGCATGATAGTTGATTTGGGCTGTGCTTCACCCACATCTACATTATTTTACATTCTTAGCTTGCATTCTATATTCTACTTTTCTTAACTTAAATAACCTCAGAGAAATCTCAAGCTCGTTTAACAATGCCAAAAGGTTCACCCGTATTTAAAACCTGTAATTTAAATACTTTTCATTAGAAGTTTTGCTATCTGACAAACACGCATATGAGAACATACTTAGTAATTTGATATTACCTGGTTAAGGTACATAAAGTCTGCAGCAGTTGTAAGACTGAATTTCTGTCTTTGCTCCTCAGATAATCCACAAAGCATCTCATAGAAGATGTGATAGTTTCTTTCCCCATTTGCCTGACATGATCAAAGCAACACAGCAACATTGTGAAATCTTTGTCATGTCTTGAAGTATTCAAGGCATGTTTGATATCAAACTTACAGTACTGTGCAAAAGTAATGCAAACGATAATCGATGAATATCGCGCTTTGTTCTCGTGATTTATCGCCGATATATCAAGGAAACATCACACGGATTGGCGAACATCAAAACGATAAATCAGCGAGATATCGGTACAATGTTTGCAATATCTTGCCAAGATATCGTTCTAGCGAGACTTTGTTGCAAAGATATCTCGCAAAGCAAAATGATATATCACCATGATATATCGTTGCAGCGAAGTTCGTTGTAACGATACAATGTATGTCGAAGTGAACTTTGCTTCAACGATTTATCGTAGTGAAGCGATTGTGTATGATGAATCCGTGTCTGTGTACATGCAATGGGCACAGTCGAGTAATAAGGGGTTGAACAAAGACCAAAAATTTGCTTTCAAAAAGCTCTCCATGCTCCAAAGGCTAAAAAACTTCTGTTTTGAAAAACGTACTGATGTCGACACAAACTGTTCACTCACGCGAAAACCTTTCATTGAGCATTCACAGCCATTGGCCGGGACCGCAGCATGTCACGATTTAATACCTTATGACAACAAGAGATTTTGTACCATGCTGTTTTCATTTGATGTTAACTGAAATGCTCCTCCATCAAACTGATGAAACTGCTTGTTGGATGTTTAAATGCTCTTTGAAAATCGTTTTGCGTTAACTTGCCATTCAAACCACTTTTTTTGTGACATTCTGAAAGCTCATCCGCAGTCACGCTGTTACTCCACGCTGATTGGATGATACTAACAAATGCATCCAATCAGGGCAAAGCAAACAGCGTGTCTTTGTTTTTAAGTTTGTTTTTAAGCTGATTGGATGATACTAACAAATGCATCCAATCAGGGCAAAGCAAACAGTGTGTCTTTGTTTTTAAGTCAGCTTTTTGAGATGGTGAGTGGCAAGTTAAATGTTTTCAATGTTAATTAAAGGAACTATTGAACCTACCTGTCTTGGTTCCATTAAAAAAATCCACTCTGTAACACGTGAAATCCTATTACAAATTTCGTAGCAAAGAAGGCAACTGTGCCACTGTAGAAGTGTAGGTGGGCACGATAGTCAAAAGCCAGTTCGCTCCATAATCAAAGACACTTTGCTCCATACAAAAGTTACTTCGCTCCACGATTTTCACCCAGAAATTGAATCCCCCGGCTTCCAAATCGAACACCAGATAAACTGGAAGGTTGATACTTCTTCTCGAGGCATTCAATTTGAAGATCCATTTAAAATCCAAGAGCTAACCGCCAAATTGTTTTCGAGAAATGCAGCTTTCGAAGCAACCAGCAGGATTTGTCATTATCGTAAATGATTTTTGGAGAACTGTATGTGTATTTCACAATGCCAGGACGATAAACTGGAACGATATCTCGCTAAGCAGAAATGATATATCGCAAAGCAGAAATGATATATCGCGAAGCAGAAACGATATATCGCAAAGTGGAAACGATATATTGCTGACAGGAAACGATATCTCGTCGAGAAATAAAACAATAGCTCTAACGATATATTGTTCAATATATCGTTTAAGGTAAATTCTCGTTAAATATCGCCGATATATCGCAATATTCGCAATATTCGTCAATTATCATTTGCATTACTTTTGCACAATACTGTATCAACCCTCTGTGCAATCTATAAGGTGTAATACCTGTGCTACAATCCTTGATCTTTCCAGAAGATATTCAGACACTCTTCCACCTGAAATTTTACCATCACTGACAAAAAAAGGATTGTAACAATAATGAGTCACTAGTATGTAAATTTAACAGAAGTGATATCAATTCATATCAGTAGAAATAGAAAACTTGTACCATGCTTCTATTGAGTTATACATGTATAGAAACACAAGTGTGCAAGAAATTAACGCTGTGGGAGCATGAGTCACAGGCGAGTGTTTCTACAGCTTTTTCGAGTTCTCCCAAACTGTCAAAAGTGTTTCTATAACTCAAAAGAAACATGGAAAATGTGTTTTCTATTTCTCTTAGACACCACTGTGACAAAAAAAAAAAGAACGAATTCAAAACAACTTGTTAACTTTGATTATCAATTGAAAATGTAAATTGTCTTTGCTCATACCATCATTACATCAACAGCTTGTGCTAGTTCTGTGTCTCTATCGAGTTTTAGTATAAATCTACCAAGCATTCTATCATGAATGCTGTTCTCTGATTGGCTACGCTACTCACTATCTATTCTGTGATAGATAGTGAGTAGCGGAGTAGCAAAGCAGTGTACTCTTGTCGGCGAAATGAAGGCCGTTTCTTGATGTTTTCAAAGTGCTCGTGAAGAAGATTTAGATAAAGTTTTGAACGACTAGAGTATACTAAAACAATTAGATAATTTGCTCTCATTGCTCTGTGCTCTCGTCAACTATCAAGCTCATAATCTAATTGTTAAATAGAAACATGATTTTTAACCAATCAGCATGTGTACATTCTTAGGAGTATTTTCTTAACATGTATTTACAACTGAGGTGGCCTGCACTATAACCTTCATGGTTTTTTTGGAGGTATCCTTGCCGCCTTTTGATATGATAATAATTATTTTTTATCAATTAAAGTGTGGTAAATAAAAGATTACGCTAATGAAGTATGTAACCCTGTCATGTAGTGCAACAGTGACTACAACAGACTATGTATGCAAGAGATTCCTTCAATAAGTTTGTGAGTGCAAGTTTTTTTTTGTGACACTGGATTGCTTACTAGTCAAAAACATACTACCCACAGGTACATCCTCCATCATAAGTTCAATAAAATTACAGTGTCTAACAACAGACTGAGAAACTTTTCACATTTTGTTTTCTAAATTTCACATGCATTTGTCTGAGAGAAACAATATCCCACCTGTCATAAAAAATTTCCAAATATTTTCCAAATCTACTTGAGTTGTCATTCTTCATGGTCTTAGCATTTCCAAATGATTCCAGAAGAGGTGTTGCTTCTACGATCTTAAAGATAATTTGTACATGTAGAATGTACAGTTATATACAAGACAATTTAAACTACCATCTACAGGTACATGCAATATGTGGCATTTAAAACAAATAACTTAATCATTACAGTGTTGTATCACAGAGCGGTTTTCAACTGAGTGTCATAAAACCAAAACTGAAACCATTAATTACCAATTAGAATAACTCAGCCAATCTCAAACTGTAGTAAAACTAAAACCAAAACTAACTGATTACTTTCAATACTCAATAGCAAACTGCTCTGATTTAAACAAAACCAATGAAAGTAATTACTCTTGCCAATCACTAATCACGTTAACAGTCTAATGAACCAATATAAACTCAAAGTAATTACATGTACATATACAATGTAGATGCCATAAAGTGTGGGAAAACATGAGCAATTGAATCATGATTGGTTTTTGTTTTTCCCCTGATTAGATGACAAAGTGGTACGAGTTTTAAAAGCACACAATCAATAAGCACACTGAGGCTTTTAGCCACATAGATGTCCAGGCATCCACAGTACACTCACTTTCAAGGAAAATTCTTTTCTTTTCTTTTTCACATGTTCAAGACTTTAATTTATAAATTGTTTGTATGTACAGACCTGTAGGGCATTTTGGGCACTTCCTTGTTACAACATCCTATTACTGGCTTAGCCACACAATCCAGTAAAAAAAAAAAGCACTCTTTTACACAAGTGTAGCCTGCGAAAACAGCCGTCCTTCTTCGTTCCCGGCCCGAGTGGCGTTTTGCAAGAAGGACGTCTGTGATTCACGGCAGAAAATTCCATACTCAGTCTGATGACGCGAATCGGTCCCACATCTGGCCATGAGCGCTGATTGGTTCAATCGGTAATTATGTATGATTAAGTCAGTGAATATGCGGGACATTGAAAATGCAAATAATTTATGTTATTATTCAACAAATTGTAACGCTATCCAAATATGGTCATGATGCTCTCGATATCTGTCATCCGTAGGTAACAGATATCGGCGATATACGTAGCTTCGTACGTGAAGTGAAAAAATGTTGACAGAAAGGTTTAAAAAGGTTACGAGCTTGGAAATCAATTTTGTTATCAATTTGTTGAATAATAAAACAATTATCCTGCTCAATCTCACGGAATATCGTCTGATTTTAGCCGACTCGGCCTACGGCCTCGTCACCTAAGTATTAGATGATAATTATTGTTAAATATCTGTGATGAGATTGTACCTGATGGACTTGCAAATAGTCCTAATCAAGCCGGGTCTGGCGTCACAATTTTAATTTTATATTCTGTCCTTCGAAAGCAAATACTCGGACCTTTAAAGAAACAAATCTCGTAACAGAAAAGCCAAAAGAATGCATAAACAAACGGCAAATTACAGAGGTGTCAAACTAGACAAAGCGACATGCCAGCAGATAACAACAGAAATTAAGCAGACCTATGACCTCTTCAAAGTTTCCATAGAACGGTCTAACGGTTCAACTCCTCTTAAAATTCCTCCTTATAAGACAATATAAGGTCAAAGTGCTCTTCAAAAACACGAGTGAAGAGACAAAACGGTCGATTGACTGACCAGAGAATGGTAAATGTACAAGAATATTTGGCCAGGATGTTGGCATTGTTTTCGTGAGAATTTTCAACTGTCCCGCATATTTGCAGACTTAATTATACATAATTACCAATCAAACCAATCAACGCTCATGACCAGATACGGGACAGATTCGCATCATTAGTATGAAATTTTCTGTGGTGAATCCCAGGCATCCTTCTCGCAGTCGCGAAACGCCACTTGGGCCGGGAGCAAAGAAGGACGGCTGTTTTCGCAGGCTAACACAAGTGTAACTAGAACGTTTTAGGTTCTAAATTCTACTGCCATGATAAATGAATTAATTTCATCTCTTTGGGGAAGTGAATCTGTAAAGCAATCTGCCAAACAATTTACTCCACTTCTTAAAAATTCCTGACTCTTTAAATCTAAATTTCACAGTAATTTCCTTATATTTCTTGGCTTAACCTTTCTAGATCTATTCATAATTCTTCAAGTTTAAATTACCACTGACAGTCCTCTTTGTGCTTCCTGTTTTTGCTTTCTCTTTTTTGTTTTCATTTCTACTCTTTCACTTTTAATTTGGTATCACACAATCATTTTTCTTTAATTAATTCCTTTCTTTAATCACTTTTCCTCAAATATCGTTTTGCTCTAGTTGACTTCCTTTTCTCATTTTTTGTTTTTCCTCTTTTTTTTCCCTTAAAGTGCCTATGAAGTAAAAAACAATTGCTTCTTATTTGAAAGGCCTTTCAAAGTATAGAAGAATGGTGTTTTTCTTTTTAGAATATCTTTTTTTTGTTTTAGAGACATTTATGTTTTTGTGAGTAGAGTGATGACATCATAGGTGGTTTCACTAATTAAAAACAGTACAACACTCAATCAAGAATATCTCTAGAAATATAAAAGCAGTGTTCTTCAAATTTGGCACCAGCACTGCATGTACATCACAAAAGAAGCAAAATGACACCTGTCGTGCCATTGCCATGACAACAGTTATGCCGCTGGTCCTGTTTTGATTAAGATAAAACCTCCCAGATTTTATCCTAAACAAGGATCATCCACTCACAAAAATCTAATGGGGAGAGTTAAGACAATATGGAAACCATGTGTGCTCCAAGCTAGACCCTCTGTCCCACTTAAAAAGAATTAAATGGGGATATTTGGTTTTTCTCAGAAAGAGACTGAAGCGAAGAGTGTTGCAATGGCAACAAAATAGTAGGTGCATTCTGTTTCTTTTGTGATGTACGTTTCTGGTGCCAAGTTTGAAGAACACTGCTCCACTATTTCTGGAGATATTCTTGATCGAGTGTTGTACCGTTTTTGAAAAACGTAAATCTCTCTAAAAAGAAAAAAGATAAACCCAAAAGGAAAACGTCATAATTTCTTCTTTACTTTGAAATGCCTTTCAAATAAGCAGCAATTATTTTTTACGTCATAGGCACTTTAATGTTGTCACACAATTTATCTACTTTTACCATGAAAATTTTGTAATAATAAAAAAATATATATTACAGTAAGGGCATTATGAACCAGTCCCATACTGCTTTGCAAATTTGAAGCATGTTACCTGCTTAGTTACTAGGCTTCCATTTGTTTGACTGACAGCAGCCAAAAATTCAACAAGTAACTTGGTAGATTCTGTCTTGCCGGCACCACTCTCTCCACTGATAATGATGGCTTGTTTGTGTTCTGTTCTCAGCATAGTCTGGTAAGCAGCATTTCCAAGAGCGAAAATATGCCTATAACATGATTATAGTGCTCATTTATTAACTTTAAAACTGTTAAGTAAAAGTAATCAAACTGAAAGCAAATTCTAAACAATACTAAATAGAAATTGAGAGAAGCTGACCAAGAATTCCAAAATAAGCCATAACTAGAAACAACTTTTAATTAAGAGTACAATAATTACTTCCCAAATTGAATGATACTTAATATCAAATTATTATTTAATAGTACTTGAATTAATATGCAGAAATTCATTCAGTCTCAAGAATTTGTGTTATGAAAATGGAATTTACTTACGGTGGATGACTTCTTATCGATGTCGCACAATATTTCTGAACTGCATCAGGACCATAAATGTCATATTGCATGTAAGGATTTACTGCCACTAAAATGCTACCAATATAGGTCTAGAATAACAAAAAAGGATCAATTATTTATATTAATTTAATTAAAAAATATATAAAAATATAAGAGAACTTATTTTGAAACCACAGCAATTTCTATAATCTAGTCTTGACTAGTAATTTTTACATTTCAGCTGTAGCATGTTAAACTTCTAATTCTTCAGCAAAAGAACATCAGATAAGCTTAAAGGGACACTGTCACCATTTTTAGCCTAAAAAAAATAAACCACTGGAAGCAAACAGTAATGGTTTTATTTTGTACAGCAGTACTCAACAAATGATATGAACCCATTAGGAAATGAGGATGGCTAACAATGACGAGGATGGAAACGGATTTGTGATATGGATTTTTTAAAAAGCAACAGGATGTCAGTGTTTCAAAAGTGTAAGTAAAACTCAAAAATCGTTGTAATTTTGTAGAAATATTGCTGCAGTGTGGACTTCCTTCAAGAAATTGCTTTTAATGATTTAGTTAGAGCTAATTAAGTTCTTATTGCATGATACTGCATGATACTGCTGACTGTAATAGGAAGGCTGAGGCTGTTTGTTGTTTACTGTAACCGTGACAGTGTAATGTCAGAGGTATAAACAAAAACTAAATAAAAAGTATCAGATCAAGTAATAATCACAGCATAACAAAGCTTACATAAATCTGGTCTTGTCTGTATCTTTTACGAATGTTGTACAAGATTGATCCAACATGCAAGTCACTGGAGATTTAAAAGATAAATTAATTAAAAATTAATACTAATTAAAATAAATTTCACAGTCATTAAAGTGTTTATTACTCACTAGACATGCCATCATAAACTTACTTATCTTCACCCTTGCCCTTTAAAACATTAAAAGCAACAAATATTGTGCATTTTGCTTTTACTATTACCTTAGTTTGCAAAAACATTTATAATAATTAACTAATAATAAAGTATTCCTTTTAAAAACTGTTACTAGCTGCGCAGGTCATTGTATATATCTTTATGATACAATGGAACTCGGTAGATAGTTCAAACACGATTTGACTGCAGAGTTCATATCATAAATTCTCGGAACATCATCATAAAACCAAGTCTCTAATGCAAATTAACTTACTCCATCTTGATCATGTCATCCATGCCATGTGCACCAAGCTCTTGTCTGGGAAGGACAGCATTAGCACGAACAGTGTGCAGCTGGGAGATAATAATAATACAAAAAGGGCGACACATAAGACTTTCTAATACACAAAACATTCATATATATCATCTAATTTATTATTAATACCTGTTTTAAAGTGCTATCTATCATCCAAAGTTTTCATTAATGCACAGGTGTGCATCTTATATGCACAAAAAAAAAAACAGAGAAAGAATTTAAAGTATTTTTGGCAAAGTGTCTCCTTGGGATGCTAGAAGAAATTTCCGAACATTTCAGTAAATAGACTAACGACACTTGAAAAGCAAAAAAAAAAACCATTAGTCTTTGGAACTGGGGGTTCCAAGGACTCTTAGCTATCAAAACTAGTGGGAACTCTGTCACCTAATTGTAAATAGTGCTATATAAGAAAAAAATAACTATACAGTTGTAATTACAATTATTATTACTAGGAACCCCGATGTACATGTTCAAACAGGCACATGGACTTGGTTTTTAATAAATAAATGTACCACTGAACTCATCACAAATAGATAAACTTAGGGAAAGGCACCTAAAAGGAGGGTTGAGCCACATTGTCGAGCAATAAAGCCAAACTGTGTAGGGTATCCATGACAACCCCGTTCAACTCTCTTAAACATGTACAGTAAGTTTGGATGAGTCATAAATTGTAAGAAGAGCTAAAAGACGTTTTCCTCACCAAACGATATTTGAAGATTGACATACATGTTACTGATTAGTTAGTTGGCAATAAATATCACTTTTTAAAGAGATTCAGGCTCTTACTTGGTATAGAAGACAGCCAACGTAAAACAACAGAGAACAAAAGGATGTAAAAAGAACACAAGGGAAACAACAAACACAATAGGTTTATCAGGCCGTGTTTTTTGGTGATGTGTACTGTATCTTCATTCTACACCAACGAGCCAAAATTCAGCCACACAAGTCAGGACAAAGCCCTCTTGAGGTTCAGTAAGCAATGATTTACTTTTTACAGGGAAGGGTACTAACATCATCATTAAACCTGCAGTCTGACAAGAGCAGGGACCCAAGTGTCTGTGCAATGTCCCATAAACACAAATAAAAGTACTTTTTATTTGCAGAGTGAGAGTATAGTTTGGTCATTGATTTTTATTAATAATTTCAGAGTGAACATTGTACTGTCAGTTGCTACAGATAACTTTCACTAGTTGTTTTACATAAATGTTACAGTAGTTCAATGCTGTTATTACATAACATACATATTAACTTTATTTTGACTTAAAATTATAAAAAACCTAAAAACCTAATATCTCTGAGGAAAATAAAACAATAATTAATTTATATTTGACTAGATTGTCAATGTATATGACTAGATTTATGAAAACAGCATCAATAATTTGCACCAAATCACACATATTTCATCTTGATTTCACACCTCCTAAATGCTGCCTCACCAATGTAAAAGAGAAAAAAATAGGAAAGGATGGCAATAAAAGGAAGATAAATGAGTGGAGGGGAAAAAAGACTGACTTTTCTTTAATGTTTATATTGTCAACTATGGTGAAAAAAACGCCTGGTTTGGGCACAAGTTCTTTGACACTGTTTTCATAAATCCAGACATATTCTATGTATATTATCGATATTAATTTATATATAATAAATAAATAAATTGATTAAAATAAATAAGTAGTGAAGTAATCAGCAAGCATGCCTGAAAGAAGACTGTTTTTACTTGGAATTCCTTGGTAGGTTCCATCCTAATGTTCTCAAAAAGAGAGTACCAAGTTTTGAAAGCAAAATAGAGAATGAGGACCATGAGAGGTGGAAGCAGGTTTATACAAGTCAATGAAACTATATCAGTTCCTCTAAGACAGTGGACCATAGAATGCACAATTGTACCTTAATTCTGCTGCTTAAATAAACATTTAAAAAAAACATCCATTGGATAACAGTGAAAGGTTCTAGGGATTTATTACCTGTCCATCCTCCTCATGCTGTACTTTGACATCCTGTCCCACAAAGGCTGACAACTTCCCTGGCAGTAAATACCCAACATTGCCATCAAACCAAACCAGAGATCCCTAGATAAAACAAACAAGTAACCAAACCTTACATTAAATTCAAATATTCAGACTTTTTCTTTTACTGTGGTCCACTTTTGAACCCCAATTTTTTTTAGAAAGCAGAGGGTCCATTGACTGTAGTACATGTAATATGATGCTCACGAAATGAATAAAGCAAGCAAAGCACAAATTACAAAGAAACCCTGTTTAAGGGTTAACGCATGTACAACCTTTTCAAATCACAATTTCTGGGGTCCTTACATCTTTATCGGAATTACAACAAAAACTAATTTTTTTGTTCCCATTTTATAAGCCTCCATGTTTCTGTTTCATAGTGTAGCATGTCAGAATTTCACCCTAACAACGCCTCTCCCTAAAGGGTCATTAAGAAAGACAAGTGCAAAAGATTTGTACCCGCAATTTTATGCAGACTATACCACTAGGTCACGGGAGAAAAACTGTCTGCAAATTAGGCTGGGGAATACAATATGAATTGAATGAAAAATTGAATTCAAGCTTTCCTAAAATATCAAGATATATTCAAGGCCTTTGATGAAGATATTTATAACTTAATGAGGGTAGTGTCATCTCATTACAAACAAGAATAGCAAACAATAGATAAGTCTACAAAAATTAAATTGATTCAGTGCACCAATTCCTCTGGCAAAGTTCAAAAATCAATGATTTGTTAAATAAACCAGAGATGTAATTTATCCAAATGTTATACAAACATGCAATTTGAGCAAAATCTGCAAAGGTTACCTGTTGTGACATGAACAGTATAAGCTTAGTCAAACACCTTTTTTTTTCAAGTCAAGTTTTCAACAATAAATAAGTTATATGCTAATTATTAAATAGAAAACTAGAAAACAATTAAAATACAAGTAAATGTGAAATTAGATCCCAAAACACCGCAAACTGGAATAAACTACACTGGGCTTTGCCGTTTTAAGCTCAGAATAGGATTACAGAGGCGTCCCAACCATCAAGTCACCGTTCGCAAAGTAAAATATTGCTTCATCCGCCAGCATTGCCTTCGGCAAGAATTAGCGGCGCTGTATTAATAGCTTATACCGCGAATTAACAGACGTAGTGATCGTTCTAGAAGATAGCAAGGTTAAATAATCTAAACAGATGGAATACTTGAATTCTAATTTTTAAGTATATTACAGAAGCGGTTCTGTTCGAAGACAAAATCCTGCACGGGAGAGAACCGTAGAAATAAAATGCGATCTAAACACTCAGCTCCGGAACTGCGGTGTCAAATTTTCATCCGAACGAATAGCCAATAAATGATGGATACAAACATCGTGTCTTGTGCTCTGAGTAGCGAAACCATACATCTAAAACTCGACGTTATCAATAGCTCGATCGCTTTACTTCTTTCAAACATCCCAAGGATCCCAAAAGCACTTCCCACAAAGAAATGTACACAAAATATGATCCGTGTATATGTCAAGCAAATATTCTCCGAAAGGAAACGCGCAGAGGACAATATTGCACTTTCAACGCAAAATCTATACAAGGATTTAAAGTTAAAACAAACCAGAGCCGAAGCAAACACAAATATACTTCAAAAGGCTAAACACATTCTGGAAGCGAAACGTATACTACGGTACAAGCCCAGACGAAAACAAAACCAGTCAAGTGTGTAACTCCTTACCAGAACGAGTGCGTTCGACATCAATAAAATCTTCAATCTTTCCACCAATATATCAGTATGCTAGATTTAAAGCTGGAACGAAGGGCAATGTGGTGCCCTTCTTGTGCGAAATGTCATTATTTGCAAGGGAGTCATCTTGACTTGAAATTGTCCCGGAATGAATTCAAAATGTGTTCAGCATTTGCAGCCTTCTCCTTAGTAACCGCGCCAACAAGTTAGCGACAAGTTCAGAAATGGCGCAATGATCCGAAACTTCACGAAACCGCAAAAAAAATAATGATAATAATTTACGCTTTTCTTCTAGAATAAAAGTGCATTGTGTTTATTCGAAAGGCTCCAAGAAGCTGAAATTAAAATAGATTTTTCTTGACAAAACTTTCAGTTTCGATGATAAGTTCTTTGAGGAACACGTCAAATTTCCCGCCCACATGGCTACATTTTTTTCGCATGTGTCATTTCGATTTGTTCAAACATTACGTTTACTGTATTCGCGAACAGTTGTTTAATCTTTCTAGCTTCTTCCGTAAATTTTCATTGTGCTAGAAACTTCCGTCCCTAAAAACAAAACCGGAAAAATATTTGCTGGATTTTAAAAACGACATTTTCAAGTATATATATTATCTATGCCTGACCGAGTCAATGATGGATTCATGTCTGGACGGCAATAACTTTAATTTTTCGCGCAATATATTTATCATAAAAATACTCATATTTCATAACCACTCTGGTTTATAAAGCACATAAACTTTGACAAATAAAGTGTTACCTAACAACTTTTTTCCAAAAGTTTCGCCTATCCAAACTTTGAAGCACTTCTGAGTACAACAGTCGAACAATGTTGCCTTTGACTTCGCTTCTTCCATTGAGAGTACTGATTCGCACGGCACAGGAAAATGGGCAACACGAAATAGAAGATGACATGTTGAACAAATCTTTCCAAAGAAACGTGAATCACCAAAATTTTGCGAGGTTAAGATATCCACTGCCAAAGTCCTCAGTTTATGAAGCAGAAAATCCGGCGAAAATCAAGGACATAATCAGTAAAATCTCTCAGAATACGCCAAAAGTTTATCGCTTAGCCAGTCAATCAATTCAGTCCAGAATTAGTCAACCATCTTCAGGTGATTGGAAAGTTTGTTTTAGCTTTATCACTGTTTAGTTTACGCATTTATAACTCGACAATTTGGCGACTACAAATAGCATGCACGCAGTGGTCTCAGGAGGAAAATAGCAATTTACGTACAGAATTAAATACGGAAAATTTCAATTTGGTTAATTTGTCGCATCATTACTCTTTAAAGACGCGCCGACAAAGGTTTGAAAAGTAAATAAAAAGTTCGGCAAACAAAAGGAAATAGCTTAGAAAAATACTTCTCTTGGATGTCAAAACCGAATATTAACAAATTCCAATGTGTATACAAGCTATCCACCTGTACTCTACGAGTTGAAATACTCCAGTAAATTTAAATACCTGGGTGAATTCGGTGACGAATACTTCTTCGTTAACCTCCAGTCCTTGGCTAAATGAATTGGGAATTCTTTCCACGAGGTCCTCTTTGAAGCTTACCTTTTTCTTTCGAATCATTATAACTCTGTTTTGCTAACTAGAACAAGAGTTTTTTTGCGCTGATTTTCAGCACGCACGCAGAAGTTCCTTTGATCATTAAAACTATTTGCACAAAAATACTCAAGCATATATTGATCGCTGACCATCAAGTTGCCAAAAAGAAAAGCTAATATAGTGTAAGGCATTCATCTGGTGGTTTTATTAAGTGTATCGCTCGTCAGTGAAAGAAGTCACGATCTGGTCGATATTCACTCACATCTTCAGTTCAGTACTCAGTGGCAAGTTGAAGGATACACTTCACGTTATCAACCTCTGATCAAGAGAAGTCTTGTTCCACATAATTTTTCAAATGCTGGTAATGTTTTACGAGGGGTAAAGGCTAGGATATTGGTGTTACATGTTTCTTCACGTTGACGTGACTGATCAGTGCAAAGCTGTGAACAGCATGCCAATTTTTCTCATTTGCCTGTTTGTTAGGAGGCTATCACTCGGCACATACAAAAAAGAGCGCCAATCTGAGAGATTTTTAGCGACCTTTTTTTATGAAGGTAAAGAATGTCTTAAGCACCTTGTAAGGCATGTAGAGTATATCGAAATGATTTTGAAAAATCATTTTATGCCTTCCAAAGCAAAGTACACCGAAGCTGTATCATTGTCGCGTGACTGATGTTGCTACTGTTGCATGCTATGAGTGTTACTTTGTTGCTATGCGTGCCCTAGCGCCCTAGAGTGTGCCAATGATCGCTTTTAAAAATCTACCCATCGATCCATCAGTCTTTTTAGATGCATCAATATTTCGCAAATAAGGCAAGAAAATCCAGTCATTTGTTTTGTTTTATGATACTTTGATAGTAAGAAAATTGATTTGTTTGACTTTGATTGCAACCGTCCGGTCTCCACTTTGGAATTGTTTACTCGTACACCCGCTGAGAGGGGGGAGACCTAAAAATAGCACCCAGCTCTTCGCTGCAAAGTTGCTAGCCTAGATGATTAGATCACAAGAAAGTCATTAAAGCGTGTCAAAGCGTGGGAAAACGTGTTACCGAAGAATTTTTTTTAGACCAAATTCGACTATGAAACAAAGTTCATACTATGCCCTCTGGGTGAAGTTGGGCTCATTTCCCTGTACTCTACTGCTTTATTCCCTCAAATAGAAATTGTTTTTGACATTGGCATGTGTTGAGTTTCCCGGCAACAGCTTTCGTATTTGTTGTAATGAAGCGAAGACCATCTCGTTGAAAACGTTTTAAACGAAAGTCTGTCCTTGAACAAAAAGTAAGTTTTTCCGTTCTCGTTCTGTACATATAAGTACAAACCCACCTCTCATTCAAAAGTAGCGGCAAAACCAGTTACAAACATTAAGAAGTCATCTCCTTATATTATAAGCAAAACTTAAGTGTCGAACTGTTCTCCAACCCACCTTTCCTTCATATCCAGGCATTAATCTGACTTTCGGCTTAAAAGCTTTCTTCTGGTATATAAATCTTATCCCAGCTCTCTAGCTAAGGCCAATGATTGTTCAGCGTAAACAAACGCTCAAGAGCTGGTTATAGGACTTTCTCCGAAAATGGGATCGCACTGTCATGCAGGTCATTAGTTCATTTTAGCCGTTGAGTAAAACACTCAGCTGCTTGAAAAGAGCATATAATTATTAATGATGTACCGCCAATATAAAATGGACTGTCCGTTGCCAGGGTCATCTCGGGGTTACTAGCTTTACAGTGACGATAAACGGCGGTCTGTAACCGCACCTTAAGCTTGGTGTGATATAGGTTGTTTAAAAAAAATCCGGAAATTTCGGATGGAATGTAAATGGAAAGATTAATCGTGTCTCCCCAAACGGAAATTTTGTTGGGAAAACGGGATTTCTTGAAAGGTAGACCAAAATTCGCAAACGGAATTTCCGAATGGAAAATGTGCGTTCCATTTGCTAGTTTTTACTAGTTCCGGGCCTTTTGGCTTGAATTGCCTTTGACCTTATCTTCCGGGAAAAAGTCGTGCAAATGGAACGAGCACATCCCTGTGAAAATTTCCATTAGGAATTTGACGCGTCCCTGATTTATCACAACTGTCGACCAACCGGTTTTTCCGAGTAAGTGGTAAACAACCATAGTGCTCTACTACCAGGAAGTATGTTTCCCGTTGCCCCATTGGCCAAGATTAGCGAGTCACATGACTCATTCTCAGTGCACGGTCACCCGGCCAGAACTGTGGCTGACAATTACAGGAGAGACTGTACAAGCTGAGGTCCAAAATCTCGAGAATGCCAATTTTAAAGACGACCTGGCCAGACCATGATTTTTTAAAATTACTAGCTTTCCGAAGATTACCGACGTTTCCCAATTCCAGTCTTAGAACATGTTTCGCCCAAAGCAAACTCTCTATCAATACACTACAATGTCGACCCCAGGCCTTCCCTTTCTTGTCTAAGGAGACGCGAAGATTCTCGTCCACATAGCCCTTTTCTCATCTCTTAGCCGGCAGAGCCTTGACACGAGAATCGAAGGGCACTGTGATTCTCGTGCCAAGAATCCGCCGGCTAGGAGATGAGAAAAGGGCTATGGGGACGACAATGGACGCGAAGCTCTTGGAAACTTTTCACAAAAGTAGTAAAATCTTGCTTTAGCCCTCAAAGAAGTCTGTTAAGACCTGTAAAAGCCTGAACTTTAAACGAAAACCATTGCTGAGTGATGACAAAAATTTCTGCACCGAGTAAGCTAGTCCAATTCTGCTTTACTTAGTATGTGCACCTTCAACTTTGTTCCAAGAGATCATGGCCCAGGCAAAATACTCAGTTGTTCAAAACTTTCTCACAGTATGAGGGTTTTTTTTTACAAATTTAATTCCCAGAAACATTTTAAAATTTTGTCCACGTCCTCACGACACGCGTAGTTTTGACACGAAATTCTAAAATTTCATCAAATTTGAGTTAGTCGTAAATGCAGTCTGTTGTTTGGGAAATATTGTTTAAGGTGGAATGGTACCCTCAAACAAAGAAATTTTTTCATTAAGTTTCAACAAATTGTCTTTAATGTCATGTTATTAAGTGTAACAAGAGAAATGGTTTGACACTAAAAATGACGTAATTAGTTGCCATGGCAACCGTGCCACGCCCTAAAACCTTTGTTTTATAGCCTCCACGCCAACAGTTGTATCTCCTTAGCAAAAAAACATTTGATTCTAAAATTTTTAGAGAATGGTTATCATACATAGACCTGTGATTTGAACCTAAAACCATTTTAGTTCAACTTTTTTGTTCTTAATTTACAATCTGCAAATGAGTGTAATTAATTCTGGACCACACCCATTAACAACATTGGCCAAACAATGCATGACAAATTAAAGAGCACGATTGCATTTAGGTTCATATCACAGAAACACTACTGATTAAAGTCTGCAGCAAAAATGAATGCCTTATGTTAAATACTTTTCCAAGGAGAAGTGTTGAGGCAAAGTACCTACAGTAAAAATCTAATATTTGGGAAAATGAGACTTAAAGTTTAGGTATGGTTTTCGCATGCAGTACTATAACTGTCAACTGCAGTAAAACACTAAAACTGTCCTGCAGCATAAGTAACTCCTTCTTTGCTTTGATTTTTGTCTTCCTTTCTCTTTTTCTTCCCTCTCAGTACCTTTCTTCGCTTCTTATTATGTTCTTGGTCTTGGTTTGCTGCTGAGGGTGGTGGCATGTTCATTAGAGTGCAAAATTTCTTGGCGCCACCATGCCCTTTTGCCAGTGATCTCATTGTATAAACAAGACGTCTATTTACCTCAAAGCTCTGCGTCTGCTTCTTTGATGAATGTAACTCGCTTCTCCAAACACAGTTTTCGCAAAAAAGCCGCAGACAGGAGGCACAACCACTTCTTTTGAATTGATTCTCGGTTAGTTTCAAACTGAAGGATCCACAATCGGTACACCGTAGCGACGAAAATACACTGCTAAGAATCTCCATATCCACTAACCTATATCCAGTAATGGAGGAATCCTTAACTCCTTTTTTCCTGGATTCTTTCCCCTTTTGCTCATCAGCAGACTCTGGGAAGAGCTTTTCAGCCTTTTTAGAAGACAGTGAGGCAATATCATCTGTATCTTCGGGTATCCCAGTAGCGTCGGTCGAACGACATGGTTGTTCGCTCACCACACTCTCAGTTGTCTTTGTGCTCGATTTTGTGAACTGATTGCCCGAAAATCTTCGTTTTGGACGTCTTACAGTACGTTGCTTTGGCATTACGCGAAATAAAAATGATTTTTACCGAAGCAATTCCTAAAATGAGCAAATTTCTGATCGTCTGCGAGAGATATAAACGGCTAATAACAATAATGGTGGACTCGACACAAAAACTTTCCGTTCCAGGCTCTCGCAGAAATGCTTCCCTGTTCATGTATGCTAGCACAGAATGTCCCAATCCAAATCAGTGAGAAAAACCGCGTTCTTTCTTTTATTTTCGGCCGTTATCGTCAATAAACAAGCTGTAAACAAATGGTTGCCCATAGCAACCAAGCACTGTACCTTAAAAACATATCAAAAAAGTAGTGAAGGTTTATTCTTTGTGCAAAAATATATCTTTCATAGTGAACAGCAATGATTCAAGATATGAAAACTCACTAAAAACTTTTTTCCAAAATTTCACCAAATTTGACGAAAATTAGGGTACCATTCCACCTTAAGTTTTTAAAATAAATAATATCTGTAGGAATAATGAAGCGCTGCGCTTTCACTGCTTCAAGGGAAACTTATCAGGCTCTAATCAGTACAGACCATTTTGCCGGAATGAAGAGGGTAGGTTTTGGTCAAGGATAATTTTCGCTACAAAAATAAGATAATTCGGAGGAATTAGTATTGTAATTTACATGGAGTGTGGGCCGCACCTTGAGATTCAGTATGTCAAGTAGGGATTGGTAATCTAATGGTGACGAGTGAAATCAGTAAATAATTTTAGCACCTTTTGACAAAATTCTTTCCGAGCCTTCAGAAGAGAGAGATTATAAGAATTTTCACTAAACGCAAGTAAAACCATTTCTTAATTCACGTGTATAACATTCGCCTTACTTTAGTATCATGGGTGACGAACTGATTACGTTTACAATGCTGGTTTTTTTTCTTGTTTATTATATCGAGAAAACATGCCGGAAATTAAATTACAAATAAAGAATAAATGCTATACCGAGTAATTGCATTGTGACTAAACTTGATAGACAACAAATGCAAGGAATCGATGTTATGTGCTTGTAATATTTCGATATAAATCTATATCATCTTCGGACTAAGGCGGGATACAGGTAGCAGAAATTTAAATACTGCGAGATTGTGCAACAGTATAACCACGTAAAAATGCAGTTAATGGATTTTAAATTACAAATCAACGCTGAAATTTCGCGCCAAAATGAAGGAGTCATTTGTTAGCAATGGTATTATTATGTCTCAGTGAAAAACCTCGCCTAAATGGTGAGAGATCACAGACATAAGCCTTAAAATTCAACTGTTTCTCAACGAGAGAGCTAGGCAATGAATATAACGAGACTCGCTCGGCGTGATGTTTTGGCGCTACGCGGCGCAGACGTGTCCTATATTTGAATCCTATTTCCTTCCTGCGACCGCCGGACTGGTGAAGGCTAAAGCGAAGTTTGTTTAAAAAGTAAGGCTATGTTAGCTATGGAAAAATGGGTAACTGCCTGCAATAAAGCGGTTTTCTGCATTTGCAATGTATATTACTAGGCAAAAAAGCTTTTCCCGTCCATAACCAGCCGCGATATTACACTGACACTGAGGCGTATTGGTCAATGTGTCACAGCTACTCAAATACAATGCATTGAACGATAGAAGGACATGCTTTCGTGTCTTCATTTCAAGTTTCAATTTTTAACTGTT
This sequence comes from Platygyra sinensis, assembly GCA_019787425.1. Classification (NCBI taxonomy): domain Eukaryota; kingdom Metazoa; phylum Cnidaria; class Anthozoa; order Scleractinia; family Merulinidae; genus Platygyra; species Platygyra sinensis. The sequence continues at coordinate 61,140 of JAHPZR010011600.1, read as the reverse complement.
ACTGGATCTACTTTTTCTGCGACGAAAATTAATCATTCCTCTATTTAAAACAAAGGTCTCTTGTGAAACCATAAGATGCCTGAAAAAGAGCCCGATTTGAATGAAAACACTACAGAAAAAAATATCCGTTTCCGGCACCAGGATCTTGTTTTCAAACTTTTTGGAAAAGCACAACTCGATATAGCCTATTTATATTCCACCAAAATTAAACCGCTACATTTGGCCTTGACCGACAGTCGGCAGTGTCCGGTCTCCTTGTGTGTGAAATATCTGTATATTCTAGTGTAGGCATATATAAACAATAACCTTCATTTGGCGCGAAAATATTCTCGGATATTTGTCTACGGATTATCTGTTCCGAGAAGCTCGATGAACACTGTGAACGGAACAGATACTAGAGTAATGTCCAAGGACAAATATCCGAGCATATTTTCAGGCCAAATGATGGCTATTGTGTTTATTGTCCTGCAAATATTTTTCGCAACACGCGCAGGTTTGAAAATTGCGGGATAGCACTCGGATACAGTGTTTCCCAGTTTTACTGAGTTGGGGAACATTCAATCATGTGACGAGTTTAGACCAAAAACGCGCGAGCCTGCGATAGATTTGCATACCGTCCATGCAGGGAAGAGTGACGAGAGTAGAAATACTCTCCTGCTCGCTTCGGTATAAGCTTTTACAAGGTGTGCCACTTGGCTTAATTAATGTGTAGACTTTACCTTTATCATATTAAAAAAAAACGTGTATGGAGAAACACTCACTCACAGCCTAAACTAGAGCAACAGTGGATGATTAAAAAAAATCAAAATTTTTTTTAAGGTTCTTTATGCGAAAAACGCCTAAAACATAAGACCCTGCATGATTTCTAGGTTTCCGTAGGTTCACTACTTTGTCATACGTTACCATGCTAGCAGGCTCTTTTGCACTGCTAGCGCGTGCCACAATCCTTGAGAACCTTCCTGCTGGCTGCTAATAAATAGGGGTATACTTGTGTGTTTGCTGTACCCCCGAAGACTACACTAGCGATCAGATTCGCGAGTTTACGTACAAAAGAAGCAGCTCAGTGTATACTGACAAGAGATATCAATCTCTTGATACCGATTAACAGTAAGACAGCAAGCTGGAATAAAGTTTTGTTGTTGTTGTTGAATCAGCTGATGGTTGGCAAGACTGCTCACAGCTGCTGTCTGAGTTTTCTTGCTTTTTTATTCGATTGTTGAACGCGCAGATAGAATCGCGAAAGAACTGGACAGCAATGCAAAACGGAAGACTTGACGGGGTCTAGCTGATAGTTGGCAAGGGTCGGATCATCAAATTCTATTTAGTGGGTGATCCATCATACAACAAAAAAAATGTATACAGAGACAAATCAGCTCTTTTTGCCATCTATAGCTTGTTAGACTGCCCCTGAACTTGTAACCAATGAGATTGCCTGTTTACCCGATAGTCGGTCAGAGTTATTTTACGACGTGGGTCATGTTATGTAAGATAGGCGCTCCCTGGGTTCGTCTAGCGATGTTACTGAGGAACGGTTACATGACATTGGCATGCGCTTACAAGCATAAAGATCTTCTTTGTAGACGGCTAAGGCTACCGGGGGGAGATAGGAGAGGATTTTAAAGTGCAGAATCTGCATTAGCAACTGAAAGTCTAGCCTGAATTTCAGCCGTCTCCTCCTCTCGCTAAGTCTCGGGAGAGAGACGTCTGAAAGCACTGGGCGATAATGCTGTCCGGTGACGTCACGAGTGAAATGTGGTAATTTATGAAATTTCACACGCGACTTTCAGCGCAAAAACAAGTCTAGACAAAACCGTTAAGTTTTGGTGACGTCAATCATCTCCGCCTCCTTATCGACCGTATGCAAATTACAATGTAAAAAAAAAAATTAAAAGGCTTAAACTTTGCAGCAGTCCACTCGTTAAAATTATCATTTTACTTTCAGTATGCTCGGTTAGCTCACCATAAATACACTGGAATTAAATATTCCTTGAAATTTGTAAACGAAGACGGGCGGATTGGGTTTCTCAACGGCCATTCGCATGCATGAATGACCCCGAGAGAAAGCAAATCTACAACGCGGCGAGCTAAATTATTCGTGGGGCTACCGACTGAACAAAACTTCTAATGAAACTTATAATTTTGTGGTAATAGGGTATCAGTTTCATAGGTTTCAGTATATGTTCAGCCCTTAGCCCCAAGAAAATACTTGCAGAATAATTTGTTTGCTCGCGTGCAGATTTGCTTGCTCCCGGGGTCATTCATGCATGAGAATGGCCGTTGAAAAACCCAACAAACGTCTTCATTTATGGATTTCAAGGAGTGTTTAATGCCATTGTATTTAGTGTGCTAGCCGTACATATCAAAAGTAAAATGACAATTTTTACGAGTGAACTGCTGCAAGTTTTCAGACTTTTTTTCAGGTAAATTTTGCATACGACTATACTTTCGTTTGGAAAATGGCTGTGCTGCTTTGAAAGTTCAATCGCTACTAACGAGTGGAGCCATATGATGACTATGATATATCACGGACTTCCCATATCCCGTAGGCAAGTTTACGAATACATCGCTTCCTCTAAGAAATTCTGCAACTGCCTTTTCCTGTTGCGGATTGAGGTTTTGAACCCCAAATGTCGAGCATACACCAGAAACGGCTTTAACTCTTGTGGCGTTAGCTCGCGATTTTCTTCTGCCATCTTCAGTGAACGCACGAAGTTTCGCAATAAAATTATTCAAATTATTCGCGTCGGGCAAATAAATTAACACGGCAACCAATCAGAACCACTCCCAGGTTTTCGGGTAGTGACGTCACCGGACAGCATTATCGCCCAGTGCCTTCAGACGTCTCTCTCCCGAGACTTAGCGAGAGGAGGAGACGGCTGAAATTCAGGCTACTGAAAGTCTTACAGCATTAAATTGTATTTAATAGCCTTCGTTATTATTACACTTATCTGTGAAACTCAAGAACCCAAATATACTCCTTCTTGAAAAAGTTCATTTATCTATGTATAAACATTATTTAACCATCTTTCAGTCCACTATTTACAGCACAGGATCAACCAAACTCTCTCCCACAAAACCAATGAGTAATCACTACAGTAGACTACATTTTCGCCCAGAAAGAGCTTGGGTTAAAGTGAACATCGCATGAATAGTCTATTTACAACTTAATCACCCCCTCCACTCCTTAAAGTTAAGGGCTAAATTAAAGCAAAAAAAAACTTAAATTTTGCTAACACAAACTGAACTAGCACAGATCGCTGCTTAATAGCTTTCATTTAAATGGTCACACTCTCCGTTTTTATCCACAGATTTCAATCAGACAGTACTCTCATATTGCAAACTGTACCACATCACTGAAAGCACTGCTTGACAGTCCTAATTTGCTAAACGAAGTCTATTGGAAGACTTAAGTTGACTTGAGCTGGGTTTGATTATGGAGGCAAAACAGTTCCATGTATTTAGGGTATTGACAACAGAGATTACGTCTATTTATTATGTAAACAACAGTGAAATACCAAGTGAGCTTTGGCACGACTTTATGTCTTCACACGTGAAAATAACATGTTATCTTCACACGTAAAGAGATCACCGTCGTTATGGTTACACAATAAATTGCTCCTTTTTCACTGGTGTCTATATAATACACTGACTATTACATGCTTGCTTGTGATATATGAATTTTATCTTCTCATGTTCAACTTAACTAATATCTCTATCGAGTTGAACACAAGAAGATAAAATTCATATCCACAAGCAGGCATGTAATATCCTCCATATCATGTATCCTGGCAGGTCAGGGTTCGTACACTTATGACCTGTCAAAATTCCATGACTTTCCATGACTTTTTTCATGACTTTTTGAAATATTCCATGACCTAAGTTAAGCTATTTCCCTCCGGCAGTAGTGTCAAAAGAATCATTTATTCAGCTGAAATTACATTTGATTTTTGGACTTGCCAATTAATTTTTCAACTTTGGATATTAATGCCTTTCATTCATAGAAAACATACTGATTTTCCATGACTTTCCATGACCTACACCTAAATTTCAGGACTTTCCAGGCCTGGAAAATGAAATTGTAAAATTCCATGACTTTCCAGGTTTTCCATGACCTGTACGAACCCTGCAGGTTCTTTTTTTGACATATTAAATCATCCAATTTTCTTATCCGGCTCTATTAGCAATACTGGGAGAGATAAGATAAGAATATTTCAAGTGACAGACACTGCTTTCTACCAACCTCACTTATATTAAATGGTCCAAATAAAGAAACCATGTCAAATAATAATCAAGCAGGTCTGTATGGGAGAATCTTGACCAAGGTCAACAGTACAGACCGAACACAGTGAGGCCTGTACACAAGACCAAGGTCAAGATCCTCCCATACAGACCAACTAAGATCAGTTTAAAAAAAAAAATTAATTCACTTTAAGTGATCAGTTTGTAGTGGCTGATATTGTGCTTGCGAATGGTGATGATATACAATGTTTCTGGATATGAGAGCCTTCAGTAAACCTGCCAACAATTTTCAATTATTGTCAAATTTTACCCAGTGAATAACAAAAAAAACATTTTGTGATGTCAAGTAACATTAATAACATTGAATATTAATAAAGTCATTACTTGGCTATTTATTAAGCAGGCTATTGAAAACCCTTGATTAAGTTATCAGCAAGTTGATTAAAAGGTCAATTAACTGCCATGATGGTAGATATGAAACAGCTGTCTAAAGCAATAGTAACCTCTTATATCAATGTTTTGAAATAGCTATTAAATCATCTATTTACAATTTCTTTGTAAGGCATTTCATGCATGAACACCAACATGGTGCACAGCATGTGTGTACACCACCAGCAGGACAAAAATTCGCATTCGGGCCTTCACAATAACACTTTGCTACAGAAGCTGACAAGGGACAATACCGTCATATTTTTCAAATCCCCAAAAATTAAAAATCTGAAAAAATATTTCAAATTGCAATGTTTTTGAAAACCATTTTTGAATAATTTATCAAATCTAAAAACCTATTGCAAATCCCAATAAAATTGATGGATCCACAAATGCTTTTTACAAAATTATTTTGTCACATGATACTTGTGTCAGCAGTCAGCCAGTATCAAAGGTTTTGCCCGCCATATGCCATTCCAAAATTGTGGACGAACAAGATGTTCTGCCATAAGCCTAAAAGTCAAAGCGAATTTGGAGGCAATGAGAAATTCTGCCATCAGTGTGGAATGCTAAAGGCATAACCAGGAAAGTATGTCAAAGAGAAATAGCATGACCTTTATCTCTTCTTGGATACTGATAATAGCTTATTGCAGAAACCTGAGAGCACTGGAGTGAGTTTCTTACAGCTGTATATTGATCAGATTTCAATATTGAAATTTTGAAATTTTAATGAATGAAAAGCTACCCAGTCAAGTTTGGGAGTTTTTGGCAGAAAATTGTTCAAATGGGAGCCTTGCAAAAGTTGCAAGGTTCCATACAAACCCTGATAATTTTGTGGCCTGTCTACCAACTCCATACAAACTCTCTATTTTGGATGACATCCGAAGAGCTACCATTTAGCCATTTTCTCCTCCAAATACGTCTATTCGTGGGAAAGACTCTCAAATTTAGTTGACCTTTCATAAACAAACGTAAAACAAACATACTTTTTCCCAGCCCTCTCACATTTCTCCTATAGGCAGCAACATCAGCCAATGCAGACTGAAAATATATTTTTTTCCCCCGCGGTCTTTTGTCATCTTTTAAGTTTAGCCAGCATTACACAATCGCTTTTCCCAGGTCACCTTCAACAAAAATGTTCATTAGTTGGAAATGTTGGCAAGAATTTCATGCTAGCCCACAAATAGAGCACACTCCCCATATTGTCTTATCGATTTATATCCATATATGGAATGTCTTATCCATATATGGATATGTGGGCTACCATGAAGTTCTGACCGAAATGTTCCTGTACCATTTTCGTGACAAAAATTTTTTCCGATTTCCAAAATATTTTTCTGGATTTGGTGATATTTCTTGGAGTTTCAAACTAGTTTCAGATTTGAATAAAAGTATTTAAGTGGATCTAACAACTTAATAAGATATTATAAAATTTTTTCGATTGATAAATTGTTCAAAAATGATTTCCGAAAAAACATTTTGATTTGAAATATTTTTATTTGGATCTGAATTTTTTTTCATTGGGGACTGTCCTTTATCAGCTTCTGTACTTTGCTCATTAAATCTGAATTTCTTCAGCAAGTGTTTTTGATCAACTGAATACTAGACTGCATTGCTTATACAGCATAGCTAAAATTAAAGCTAATTGATTTTACAGGTTAATGTATGTGTACACAGGCAGATACATGTACATGTAAATTAAGTCAGGACCTGTAATATTCTGGCAATAAGCTCCTGGGTTTACTTAAATGGTTCTTAATTTATTAAGATAATTTCCGCAGAACATTCAAGCAAAAGTGGCAAAAATAAAATTACCAGAAAAACCTCATTGCACGGTAATATTTTGAATGAAGGTAAGGAAAACTTATCGAGATTTAAGCTCTCAAGCTGACCCTGCGAGGCAAAATTGAACTTGAAGTTATCCATATTTCATTTGAAATGGGTGTTTCACATTAAGCATTCTCACAATGTGTGATATTTTCTTGAGAATGCTTGGGGATTTAATCGGAGGGTCACCTAAAGAATTGACGCACAGTGAGATGTTTTAAATGGTATTCGAAAAGTTACCGGGCGGTGAGTATACTTTTAGTAAATAATTTTTGCACTTATTGCTCAAAAAATTTGAGCAGAACCCATCTTAATTCCGTTGGTGCCATGTTTCTTGGGTAAGAGGAAAGGGGGGAAGGAACGATGTTAATGAAAGGAGTTATGCATTTAAAAAAACGGCTTGGGCTCATAATCAGAGGCAATGTCACATCTAACAGAGGTTTTAATAAGGGCTGGACACCATAAGGGCTGGACACCAGGGCCGGGTTGTTCAAAGCCCGATTAAGCTAACCCAGGGTTAGCGAGAATTTTGATTTCAGTTTTATCACTTTTTGGTGGGGTGTTCTGTTTATATTGTTTGCCCTTCAGTTTTGAGCTGTAGTAATCTCAAACTACACCAAACATTAGAGGTGAAAAACATTTTTTAATAAGAAAACGTAATGCTTCAGTTAACATTTAACCCTGGGTTAATGTTAACCGGCTTTCGAACAACCCGGCCCAGGCTAATAACATTGACCAGCTTTGAACAGGTCTTTTCCTTGCTGTTTCATTTATATATTATTTCGATATAGTAATGGTGCTGTCTCGAAAGCTATTTTTATGCGAGTTACTGATGTGACAGTACATCCTACACTGTAATGCCCTTGGGTTAAAAACCTTAATGAAACCCTGTGTACGAAATTTGTACCACACAGCATCAACTATTTAATGGTATGCTATAAAACTCTCTGATGACATATGATAACAGACAAAGCAAGCTCTTCAGTACAAGTCTATTGCATTGAAGGGCATTATACAAACGTATGTCCATGAGCTAACCTTTCACCATTATATTCTTTTTTTCTGGGGGTAGCTGGTTGCCTGTAGAATCTTGACTGCCTTGTTTTCAGGACTGCTTAAAATCAGCATTTTACAGCAGGTTGAGGATGTAAGACTTAGTATAGGTCATAACTACATGTGCTTAGCAAATTAAGTATCAAGTACATGCAACTAAATGTATACATATAATTTACCTTTTCATAAGCCCCTTATGAATAAAAAATGAGTTAAGAGATGAACAGATCAGGGCTGAATTAAAGAAAAAATATGGAGGTAAAATACAGTAACATGAACAAACAACAATGAGCACTGACTGCAAAGTTCTATCAAGTTCAATATGACTGGGAGGTCATTCACAATACACATCATATGGCTGTCTGTCATTCAACAGAGGAGCTTATGTGAAGTTAAAACTGTTACCAAGCTTCTTGGGGATACTTTGTAAACACCCACTGCTTGACTGCAGGTAAGTAATGTGACAATCATTCTCCCTTTGGATCAGAATTATTCTTTGCCTCTTGGCTATGCCGTCTGAAATTTCTCTTCAAAACCACACGTTTTTTCTTGGCAGATGAAGGCTCTTCATCATCATCATTGTCATCATCACTCTCTTGGTCGCTCTCAACTTCTGGTTCTTTTGTACCACCATTTATTGATGGTTCTAGTCTTGGTGCATCAGGATATACTCTGAAATCATTCAAGATTGTTGAAGATTAGCAACCAAACCATGACATGGCTCCATCTTGTTAAATTTAATGTACACTGCATGTTTGAAAAAACCTCGTAGAGTCTGTAAGGTTACTGTAGACCTTCAAAGGCCAAATTTTGCGAATTTTTTTTCTTTGTTCCTGATATAGCTAAAATATCGATTTTAAGTTTGGTGAAGAAAACAATTTAAAATCATTCAATGATCTATTTTGGAGAAGAGTTCATACAGCTGTAAATAACTCAAGGTGTTATAATCCCATTAAACACATCTAGTGCCCATGAATTTTTCGTGGCAAATCTTATCTGGGACTTACATGTAAATTACAAACATTTGCATAATTACTTAGTTTACATTGCGCTGTTTTGCATTGTTTAGGTCATTGGTGTCAGTGGATTTTTTAATGTACAGTATAGTCCGTGAAAACTTACGTTATGAATTCATCGAAAAGAGAGAAGATGCATTGGACAAAATCTTGTAACAAACTTGGGCTGAAGAAAAAGGAAAAAGGGGAACATTTGTTGTGTCCAGGTAAAATAATGTAAATGGCGAATCCTTTGTGGTGGCTTACCACGTTTGACACTTTGTCCACGCTAGATTCCAAATTTCTAACAAAGAATTTGTCATTCTATCTATGAAAGACATTTCTGTTCACCTGGAATTGAAATACATTCAAGCACAGAACTTGAAAACAAAGCGAATTCATTGTGGCGATCACGTTTTGTTTTGGATCGTGCTCCGTTGACTGGATGTTTGGTTCTCTGGTGGTCACGATAACTTTCCCTCTCTTTTGCTGGTTAGTGCCTTTTCTCTTTACTGTTTTTACAGAAGCTTTTTACCTTGATTTAACTGCCCATTTTTTCCGCCGCAATCACTATTTGAAGGTGCTCGACTTTAACTGCAAAGCTTCCCACGAATTCAATGGGCTATTTTTGTTGTGGGCGCTCGGGGGATCAGAAGCTTGTGTTTCATTGGTCGGCGGCATGACTCAGTTGACCACGGCTTTGATGAGGTTCGATAAGCTTTCAAAACTTTAGGAGGCTAAAACTCGGGCTTTATTTTGCGTGGCATGGATCTCTTTGCTTCAAGCGAATTAATAGGGTATGTGGATTTGATGGAGTCTTATGAAATTTGGCTAAAATGTTCCTTGGTTGTCAATGCGCAAAGTGTGTGAGCCTTTTTGATTTTCCAAATACTTCTTCTTTTACGCTCTCTCATGTAACAAAAATTGGCAATTATACAATTTGCCAACTTCAAAATATATTTTCTTGGTAACCAATCGGAATATTGAGAAAGCCTAACACACTTTTGTAGTCTATCACCTACTGATTGAAACTGTGCAGTTTGTTTGGTCGTACGTGCAAGCAAGAAGGCAGGTAATTCAGGTAAGCAAATAGTGTCAGTTTTGTGTTTGAAGGCTTGCATGCACTTACCATTAAATCAAATCTTAAAAATGCTTATTTCTTCTGATTTCACATTTTATTAGCTTTACGATGATATATACTTTTATATGGTTACAGCACAAGCAACGCGAATACAACTGATTCTTCGGTAGACACCCCTGAAGGTCTACGGAGCTAATCAGTACTAGAAATGCTCAACTCATGAAGCACCAAAGAATATTGCTACACCCCCACAATGGAATACTGCAAGTAGTCCAATACAGGTTACTCCCCAGCTAGCCTGCAGAACTGGCGTGATTTTTTGCGTATTTCAGGGGAACAGAGACCAAAGTGAGGCTAGCGCAAAGCGCGAGTTGCGTGCGAGGGGAGGATCACTAAAAAATCCCACCTGTCCCCATACCATTGTTCAAGCCATTCCGGCGTTCAAATATGAATGCGGCTACCTAATTGGTTACTTTGAAACACGTGATCCTCAAATGTTTTCCAATACGTATCACAATCACCTACAGTGATTTGAATATACCACAGATCGATTCGCGCTAAAATTGTTCGGTGAATTTAACTGGAAATACGGTCAAATAGGACTCATCTGCTCCCTGTAGCTCTTTGTGTGTTTCCGAAGTTGCCTTCTTGGCCTTCCTCACCTGCATGAAATTGCCTGCCACCCGTCCCTAATTCCCTATCAGATTTCTTGTTTTACTAGGGCCTTTCGCTCTTATTTTCCTATGTTTTCTACGTTTTGTCCTCCGAACAGTTCGAAGGCAATAACTTACTCATTAAATTTTGCTCATTCAAGGGCTTTTGTCGCAGACAAAATAATACAGTGCAGCCAATGAAAGATGAAAGTTGTAAATCCCCAGGTGTAAATCAAAAAGATAACAAAGAAACAGGCCAATTATCTTGAGATAAATCGTATTTAAACCAGGTTAAATTAGTGACCAAGTTCTTTTCTCAGGGGTTCTGCAGTAGCTGAATAAGACTCAAAAATGTAGATTTTAGCGAAGCGAATAAACTACATGTAAACAAACAAACCACAGAGGTCGCTGTTAATTAATTATTCAGAAATTAAGCGCACAAAATACTGTTCAATTTAAAACCTTAAATTCCCAAATAAAGGTAACCAAAGGAAAGAAACGGCACATGAAGTTCAGTATCAATAAATTTTAATTCAACATGAGGAGAAAAACCTAACTAAAAGCTAAAAATGTTCAAACTTTCGCAGACGTACTTTGCGTGACAGCATGAAATTCATTCTTCAAGCTAAAGCGAAAGCTTGAGTTTACCAACAACTTTGCCAGTCATTTTATCGGCCGTGGCCTTACCAGTTGTTCCAAAAGTTGAATTTAACGTTGTAGTAAAAATGTACATTACCATGTTGGGTTTCTTAAGTCCAGGAACCTGCTTTAGATCCACGATCCATTTTCAATGCAAAGCACCAGATCGTAATGTTATTCGAGGCTGTTGAAGGAAAAATTCTTCCACCAGAAAGGTTTGAGAGGACTTTGCACTGCCAAATACATGTATTCCATTCTGAGGGCACTTAAACATTGTTTTGTGTTTTTCCTTTCTATTTTAAGTCCCAAAGAAGTAATTTCTCAGTTTTAGGGATTAGAACAAGACCTTGGAAGTTTTATATGTAAGATTTGGCCCACAACGCACCGTGATCACCATTGTTTTTCTAACACTGTGATTGGCTGGTCATTTAGGGTGTCTGGGGGCGGAAGAGCTTGAACAATGGTATGGGGACAGGTGGGAGTTTTAAGCCCTCCTCCCCTCGTACGCCACTTGCGCTTCGTGCTCGCCTCGCTTTCGCCTCTGCTCGCAAGAAATACGCAAAAAATTATACCTGTTCTGCAGGCTACTCCCCAGCACACAGTCAGGTTCCAATATTATTATGCAACTAATACACAGTACAATAATTAATGACCTTCTTTTGAGCCCCAAAATAAATTGAATAAAAATTTGAGTGGATAGAGGCACTGTGAGAGTTCATGCAAATGTTTGAAGTAGCTGGTGACTTGTGTCAGGGCCCAGCTAAAATTGAAAACCCTGTCCTGTCAGTAAACATACCTTCTTACAATAATGACAGCTCTTCTTGCCTTTACATCTTGAGGCCTTATGCAATGTGTAATGTCATCTGCAGCATATCCACTAACAGAAATATACAGAAATATGCTTCATGAGTATCACGCAGTACAAATGGTCGATACTGACCAAAAGTAAAAAAATAAATAAATAAGATCTTATTGAAAAATACAAGTAATATTGATTGACATTTTTCTTTTGTTAATCTAGGAAAGTCAATATTATTGCTACTGACACTCTATGAGAAAGGCTAATATGACATAATGGGCAAGGAGTCCAAATAAAAAAATGCATATTCATGAGCAGGTGAAAACATCTGGAGAGTTCATTACAACTAAAACCAATGTCAAATTACAGCTTATTTTTCTCATACATGTGTACTATTCTCTAGGAGGGATGCCTCTGATTTGCTAACGAGAGAGTAAGAGATACATTGTATTTCTTAATCAAAACTGCAACAGCTGCAAAACTAGCGAGACAATCTCATAGAAAGCAGGGTGTTTTGCAGGAAGATGTGCTCGCTTTTTTCTGGCTGGAGAAAAATGAAATTATGTTATTAACTTATGAAAAAAATGGAAGAGGGATGATTTTGTTTCATTCAAGAGGCAAATTTTCATATCGTCGATAAACAATTACTAATTTAATTATGAAATAATCACGTCGTGTCTCGGAATAGCACGTTCTTATTATGTTTGCCCACCGCTGGCGTTAACAATAAACCAGTTTAAAAGACACAATGATATCGATTAATGCAATTGAGAAGAATTTCAACTTGACCAATGCTATATCCTACATCGGTGAATGAGTCCCCTCAAACACTGACTAAATTTATTTGCGGTTTTCGTAAACGTCACAGTGTCTTCAGAAATATCTGAGAAGTTTCTTTTGTCACGACATTACTAATTTCCGCTAACTCGAAAATGTTTTGGGTGAACACATTTGTGAACTTCTTGTTCTCTTTCATACGGGAGAAAATAAACAAGAGGCTGAGGAGATAAATCTGTTTCCCTCTTTAAAGCTTAGCAAACAGGAAATAGTTTGAAAACAGCACACAACATTTGTGAACTGAGCTAGGGATGATTCCAAAAGATATGCTGTCACAAAAGCATTCTTTGCACTAAAAGGGGGAACTGATATTACCTGAAATACAACTGCTATCGCCCGTTAAGATGAGAGTGTGGTATTGCACGCGAACACATGTTGCGTTCTACCACAAGGAAAAGCACTTAACGTTCATGAGTAATTGTTATCGTTTACCTAACATATAGATAACACTAATGCTAATCAATCTGTGCATGCGTTTCTAGCAAATTAATTTTGTTCTTACGAGAATAGTACCACAAGGATAACAAGAGAATGTTGGAACCATATATAGTTTTGTGATGTTCTCTACAAAGTAAAGTAAGTGTAGTACATTCTACGTAGTAATCAAAGGTACCCACCCCACCCCCTCAAAACAAGGCTAGTTAATTAATTGGAATTAATTAATTAAACAAACATTGAAGTTTGCACCTCATGGTGTTACTACCTTAGTGCGTTTGTGACGGATAAGAAGCCTTGTGTTACGGACGCATTAAGTTAATAATTATTAGTGATCTTTAGTTCGTAATGAAACCTGATCTTTGTACTGAGAGGAGAAAGAGACACACACTAGGTGCAGATAGCGGAGATACTTTTGGAGATATTTGCTTGTGGAGATAAAGATATTTACAGTGTTACCCACCCTTAGAAGGATTATAACGTAAGTTCTTCACTTTTAGTTTCTTTCACTTTAATATTACTTTGTTCCTCGATCATTTTCTGTCGTTTGGTTATTTCGTTACGTAATGCACATTTATGTAATTTTTTAGTTCTCACCGCGCATACTTCAATCAGTAATCAAATAAACCAACAATCAAGGACAAAGTTGTGTGTGGTTGATCACGGCGAACTCCAGATCGATACTTTACGAAGAAGGACTCGGTTCGGGAACACGACAGTGAGAAGTTTTAATACATTGAGTACTACTGGAGTTTCAAACGATATCACATGGCGCACCGCCCCCAAGAACTCTATTTGTAAAGTTATTGTGCGATATTTTCAACATGGATAGCAATTCTAATGCTGCTAAATCATCGTCTTCGCACCAAAACGGAAGAAATTCCATGCTGGAGCTGCTCTTAAGCGAAAAACTGGATTCTGTATCACAAATATCGGGGAAACGTTCCCGCTCATGTATTACATCATCATCTCGCCATTCGTCTTCGTCCAGCGCGCGGAGAAAGGCCTTAGCAGAAGCTGCGGTGGCCAAACAAGAAGCGGAATTCAACCGATTATTGGCCGACAAAGAACGAGAGAGGATGGAAATGGAGGCAGAAGAAGAGAGAAAACGCCAGTCCCATTTAGCAAAATTTGTGCACAACAAAGCCATTCTGGCCGCAAACAAGAAGGCCACAATAGCTGAAGCCAAATTGAAGACCATCGAACAAGCTATAGAGGACGAAGATAACGAAAAAATCACGTTAGTCACTATTCCAGGTTTCACCGACCCCATCACACTAAAGAACAGACACAAGCGTGGATAAACACAAAAGAAAATCCACAAGAGACATTTAAGACACTGGATTGCATGACAGGAAACACTAATCCCTTTGATGAACGTTTCAAAGTAAAGGATGATGACTCACGTCAGCACAGCACTCCTCGAATTAAAGAGGAGCGCACATCTAACATGCCACCTAATAGGAACATCCCAGAATATGGTCAAGCAAGGAATACGCCCCCCCTACAAGCCCCTTTCAGCGAACCCCTTCACACCGACGCCTGCAGAAGAACTCGTGACAGTCAATCAGAAACTGGTGGCGAGTTTGGAATGGCAAAGTCTTCCAAAGTGCCATCTAGAGATATTCGCAGGAGATGTGACCCTTTTCCACCCTTGGAAAAGCGCCTTTAGAGCTATGATCAAGGATGCAAACTTGTCACCAGAAAAGGAGATTAACTACTTGAGAAGCTACACAAAAGGAGATGCACAGAAGGTGGTGAACAACTTCCGACAGTGACAATATAGCGATCCAGTTGTTGCCTTGCGAGACGTATGGACAGAGCTGGAAAGACGCTTTGGCAATGCAGCTACCATCACAAATGTTCTCGTGCAACGACTTCAACACACATCCAGATTCGAACAAGGAGATAGCTAGGCTCGATTTCCGCCGCTCTCTCGTGTCTGGTCTACCCTCCCGGAGAAGAGACGGCTGGACGTGTGAGCTGCAAACCATGTCTGTGACGTAAATTCATAATTAAAATCTGGTTACCAGGAACGTCATCTGATGACAATCATTGGCGAGTCCACATTACGCCTACGGCTCGTAACATTTGTACAGTGCCGTTTTCGTCACCTCTTCCTTTAATTTTGGCCTTCCAACCTATTTTGTTTCACACTATTGTTACAGAAGGGCATTACATGCCGTTTTCTACAGAAGAGTTTGTAAAAAGAAAGTAGAGCAGAGCTGTTTGACTGTGGTGTGACAAATGACATGTCAAAGGTCACGCATATGTTTGCGTGCATCGTGTTGACACCATAGTTTTGTTTTGCTAGTTCAGTTTGCTTTGCTTCATTTAAACATTTAATTTTGTCTGGCTTCGCCAGAGGCTGGTGCCACTTTCCTCCAAGAAGAATACCGTACATATCGATCTGCTTGAGCGTTTTTTCCTGAGATCGATGTTTGCGTTTATCCCTCTCTTTGTTGACTTTGTTCGTTATCTGACATTCTGGCACCACATGATTCAAATAATGAAATATAGATTCTCACGCAAAAAATCTGTTGACTATTTTGTGTGTTGTATATGCCGCTATGGAATAGATCAGGCATTATTTCATCAGTTGAAGGTATTTGGTTAGATGTCCGCTATCGCGATCGCTTTTCGTACCGCAGAACTTCTTTGCTACTGCGAGAAAGATAATTTATGCAGCCTGCTCGATTCAGGCGGGGAGATTTTTTATTGGTCGAGATTAACAATACTAAGGTCCATGAGTCCAGCCGTGAGTTCGGGCGAGGAGCGCGGGCTCCTTTCCCGGACAGCGGCTGGTAATCGAGCCTAGGAGATAGCGACAAGCTTCAGAAATTTGCAGACGCGTGTGCTGACGTAGATAGTCAACTGGACTTCCTTCAGGCCTCGGTGCCTAAACTATCCTTCCACGATAGGCCCCATCATTGAGAACCTACCCAACTTCATTCGTACAAAATGGGAGAAGAGAGTTGTTCAGTACGCTGAGGATCACAATGATGCCTACCCCGGCTTCAAGGAATTTGCGGCCATCATCCAGGAACAAGCACGCCTGAAGAACCACCCCAATGTGTTGGCATGCCCGAAGAGGATACTGACACAAACAGAAGAGTTCTCAAATCAAGTATGGAAAGCGGAAACGTTACGAAAAAGGATGCCAAAGAAGAGAAATTCTGTGCCTTCCATCAGCCTAAGGGACACCTTTTGACAGAGTGCAAGGCGTTCAAAAACGAATCCCTTGAAGCGAAGAATGACTGCATCCTCAGAGCGGGACTGTGCTTCTGTTGCCTGCAAAGAGGACACCGCTCAACTGAGTGCACTGCAGTCATGAAATGCGCCAAGTGTGGAGATGAACGTCACCCTACAATTCTCCACAGAGAGAGAGCGCAGAAGCCTTGCGAAAAGAACACGGGGAGGACGTTCGAACAAACTGTACCTCCATTTGTCAGAACCCAAACAGCGTTGGAGTCTCGTGCAGCAAAATTGTGCTTGTTGATGTCTTCACAGAGAATGGAACACAAGAACCCTACCGCGTTTATGTAATTATAGATGACCAGAGTAATGCCTCAATGATAAGCCCGAACCTAGCGGGCAAATTAGGCGCTACTGGACCAAAACTGAAATATCTGCTATCAACCTGCAGCGGCAAGACAGAAGAGAAGTCAGGATGAAGAGTTTGCGGCGTCGTGCTACGCTCAATGGCAACTCGTGAGTGCTCTAACATTCCTCAAAACAAGCGCGAGATCGTCACACCAGAAATGGCCATGCAGTTCTCCCACCTAAAGGAGGTTGCTAAGGAGATCCCTCCTTATGATCCCCAGGCAAAGGTAGAAATTCTTATTGGCAGAGACGTGCCTGAGTTATTAAAGGTTCAGGAATGGCCAGAAAGGAGCCCCGTGGGCGCAACGACTCGATCTAGGATGGACGATATCCGGCCAAATGTGCTTGGATCGAGTAGGCAGGCCCATTCACATCTCCGTATGCTGCACAGCAGTTGAATATCCCAGTCAGCTCTCTGCCCTTCCCTGGGACAGCCAAACCATTCAGCGCTCATCCACAAAACACGAAGTTGTGCCTTGTCCCAACCAGTTCAAGGTAAAGGAAAAATACGCTGAGAGAGAGGAAATCGGAGCCGACGTCTTCAGAACAACTCCAGAAGACAACATGCTGAGCATGTCGCAAGATGACTGACGCTTTATGCAGATTATGAATGCTGGCACCCGCAAGAACCATGGAGGGAATTGCGAAATGCCACTCTCATTTCGTACTCCAAACATCGCGATGCCCAACAACCGTCCCTTAGCTGTTAACCGCCTCAACGGCCTGCTGCGCACCTTCAAGAGGAAACCCAAGATGAAGGAAGACTATTTCCAGTTCATGAGTAAAATTTTCGATCGTGGTCATGTAGTTCCTGTTCCCCAGGAGGAGCTGTTAGTACCTGCTAGTCCTCAGGAGACAAATGGATCAAACAAACGTGACACATCCAACCAAGCACAGACAGTAGAAAACAGAAATGAAGGGAAAATCTGGTACTTGTCCCACTTTGGAGTATACCACCCCAGGAAACCGGATCAAATCCGCGTCGTGTTCGACTCATCAGCGGAGTATCAAGGTGTTTCACTTAAGGTAATTCCCCTGAAATAAAACTGACAATAGATTTTCGTTCAAACTTTTCCCACTGAATATTTATCATGTGAGAACTTCAATTTTGAAATAAAAAATGGGGGTGCCCATACTCATTAAGGAGCACTGGGGCATTGAAAATGACCCACTTTGGCATTATTTAACGCTTATTACAAGAACGCATTCCCAGTAATAATTGTAGATTTTTGTGACCGAGACTCATGAGAACACGCATTAAACTGGAGTCAATGCATTGTATCGGACACAAATAAACTTTTTAAGTTTGATTTAGACAGAAAGCTGAATCCTTGTTTAAAATTTCAACCAAATTTCTTGACATGGTTACCATAGGGCAAAATAGAAAAGACCACAGTTTACTTGCTATTTTCGCTATTTATTCAATTTTCAGCAATAGAAATCAGATCAGTCTTTCCTCAAGCAAAGTTTATGATAAGTTGATTACATTGACTGGAAAAAAAATTGGGGTGCCCATGCTCGTTGGTGAGCTATAGACATTTTTCAACTGAAAGAGCTCAATATCAAGGCAAATCCGCCATGTTTTCAGTGTGCACGTGCACGAGAGCGTGCTAAATGACGCCATAAATTATGCGCAGAAAGGATGCGCAGTGCAATTGTGAGGAATAACCTTAACAAGGAACTTCTTCATCTTGGGTTTCCTCTTGAAGGTGCGCAGCAGGCCGTTGAGGCGGTTAACAGCTAAGGGACGGTTGTTGGGCATCGCGATGTTTGGAGTACGAAATGAGAGTGGCATTTCGCAATTCCCTCCATGGTTCTTGCGGGTGCCAGCATTCATAATCTGCATAAAGCGTCAGTCATCTTGCGACATGCTCAGCATGTTGTCTTCTGGAGTTGTTCTGAAGACGTCGGCTCCGATTTCCTCTCTCTCAGCGTATTTTTCCTTTACCTTGAACTGGTTGGGACAAGGCACAACTTCGTGTTTTGTGGATGAGCGCTGAATGGTTTGGCTGTCCCAGGGAAGGGCAGAGAGCTGACTGGGATATTCAAC
>JAHPZR010011600.1:0-37500 GCA_019787425.1 Platygyra sinensis | reverse complement strand
GGTTCTCAACGGCCAATCGCGGAAGGATAGTTTAGGCACCCGAGGCCCGGAAGGAAGTCCAGTTGACTATCTACGTCAGCACACACGTCTGCAAATCTCTGAAGCTTGTGGCTATCTCCTTGTTTGAATCTGGATGTGTGTTGAAGTCATTGCACGAGAACATTTGTGATGGAAGCTGTATTGCCAAAGCGTCTTTCCAGCTCTGTCCATACGTCTCCCAGGGCGACGACTGGATCTCTATATTGTCGCTGTTGGAAGTTGTTCACCACCTTCTGCGCATGTCCTTTGTGTAGCTTCTCAAGTAGTTAATCTCCTTTTCTGGTGACAAGTTTGCATCCTTGATCATAGCTCTAAAGGCACTTTTCCAAGGGTGGAAAAGGGTCACGTCTCCTGCGAATATCTCCGGATGGCACTTTGGAAGAATTTGCTGTTCCAAACTCGCCGCCAGTTTTTGATTGATTGTCACGAGTTCTTCTACAGGCATCGGTGTGAAGGGGTTTGCTGAAAGGGGCTCGTAGGGGGGCGTATTCCTCACTTGACCATATTCTAGGATGTTCCTATTAGGTGGCGTGTTAGATGTGCGCTCCTCCTTAATTCGAGGAGTGCTGTGCTGACGCGAGTCATCATCCTTTACTTTGAAACGTTCATCAAAGGGATTAGTGTTTCCTGTCACGTAATCCAGTGTCTTAAATGTCTCCTGTGGATTTTCTTGCGTGTTTATCCACGCTTGTGTCTGTTCTTTAGTGTTGACAGGGTCGGTGAAACCTGGAATAGTGACTAACTTGATTTTTTCGTTATCTTCGTCCTCTATAGCTTGTTCGATGGCCTTCAATTTGGCTTCAGCTATTGCGGCCTTCTTGTTCGCTGCCAGAACGGCTTTGTTGTGCACGAATTTTGCTAAGTGGGACTGGCGTTTTCTCTCTTCTTCCGCCTCCATTTCCATCCTCTCTCGTTCTTTGTCGGCCAATAACCGGTCGAATTCCGCTTCTTGTTTGGCTGCCGCAGCTTCTGCTAAGGCCTTTCTCTGCGTGCTGGACGAAGACGAATGGCGAGATGATGATGTAATACGCGAGCAGGAACGTTTCCCTGATATTTGCGATGCAGAATCCAGTTTTTCGCTTAAGAGCAGCTCCAGCATGGAATTTCTTCCATTTTGGTGCGAAGACGATGATTTAGTAGCATTAGAATTGCTATCCATGTCGAAACTATCGCATGATAACTTTACGAATAGAGTTCTTGGGGGTGGTGCGCCATGTGATATCGTTTGAAACTCCAGTAGTACTCAATGTATTAAAACTTCTCACTGTCGCGTTCCCGAACCGAGTCCTTGTTCAAAGTATCGATCCGGAGTTCGCTGTGATCAACCACACAACTTCTTGTCCTCAATTGTCGGTTTATTCGATTACTGATTGAAGTATGCATGGTGAGAACTAAAAAATGTGCATTACGCAACGAAATAACCAAACGACAGAAAATGATCGAGGAACAAAATAATATTTTGTGAAAGAAACTAAAAGTGAAGAACTTACCTTATAATCCTTTTAAGGGTGGGTAACACGGTAAATATCTATATCTCCACAAGCAAATATCTCCAAAAGTATCTCCGCTATCTACACCTAGTGTGCGTCTCTTTCTCCTCTCAATACAAAGATCAGGTTTCATTACGAACTAAAGATCACTAATAATTATTAACTTAATGCGTCCGTAACACAAGGCTTCTTATCCGTCACACCTCCTGGGGAGAAAAATTAAAAAAGAAAACAAAATGCGTTAACAAACCACGAAATAGCTCAGAAAGAGTCATTGTATAACGATCTATTCACAGAGTCTAGAAAAAACACATTGCGAATGTAGAAAACCACTGAAAAATGACATTTTATTTCTTAACTTAAATTCAGACAATCATGGACAAAAGTCTTGGGAAAAATTTACATTTGTGGCGCTTTTTCACACGCTCCAAACAAACAGTTAGGCGCAAATTCATCTACACTCGTTCAGCCCCTCCCCCTCCCCCTCCCTCCTACAATGTTGGACAAGTGTACACGCTCTATTTCTCTAGATTTTCAACATTGTATTGGGGGCAGGGGGGGGGGGAGGAAGCAAAACAGTGCTTTTTTTAAAACCCCGTTTTAAAAACACAGAAAATTAATGCAATTACACAAGTGTCCCAAGGAATTTTGTCCACAATTGTAGATGGATCTCTGCCTCATATGCCTCATGTGGATTTAGCCATACAGATGCATACACTTTTATATCCCATGTGGGTTTGTTTTGGCTTCATCCCTTGAATGAGAGCAATATCTAAAAATGACCAAAGTAAGTCACTGTGGTTCTGCTGAGGTCACATCTCCCTGTATTACACTTGATCCTAACAGATCCTTTTGTTGTTTTAGAGGTTGTGGTGAAACACTCTGACATCAGTTTCATGGTGTTGCAAACACCACTTCTCCCCCTATTTTGGATTTATTGGGCCACACAACTGTCACAACTGAAAACTGATGCTTGCTCAATGTATTAAGATAAGGTTAGGTCACCAATCAAACCTTTCAGATAACAAGGATTGTATCTTAATTACATGGGTTTTTTCCAGTCTTTATGTGTTAAGCATTATTTGATTTCTGGTGAGTGCGAGCACATGCATTGTACAGTTAGTTCAAGTTGTATGCCATCAAAGCTGTGAACGCTTTTGAATCTCCTGAAGGTTTCTGGAGTGCAGTAAGTCTCTATATTAACAAGGTACAATTTTAATGAAATTTACAGTCAATATATATTTTTTTACCCATTTAGAATCAACATATGTGGAAAACTCAAGCTGTTCTGCTTTGATAAGGTCAAACGTCTCTCACTGATATGTGACTTTTAAGTGTTAATGTTGTGTTTGTTTGTCATGTAGTAAATTACCATAAAACATTCTGTAGTACAGTAACAGTTCCATGTAGGCTTGATTTCTGCTGCCCTCTCGTGTCTGGTCTACCCTTCTGGAGAAGAACGGCTGCACATGTGAGTGGCAAACCATGTCTGTGATGTAATTTCATAATTAAATTCATGTGATGCTCCTGATTGCCAGAAATGTGATTTGATTACGACCTACAGCTCTAAACATTTGTACCTTTGCTGTTCATTTTTTTATAATTTTGTTTTTCTGACCTATTTTGTTTCACATTATTGCTGTGGAAGAGCACTGTATGCATGAATGCTGTATTCTATGGAAGAGTTCGGTTTTTAGTAGAACTTTGCCGTTCAACTGTGGCTTAGCTAACTGGTCATGCATGTCAAGACCTGTCAAAGGTGACATGTTGCTCTGCGTGGTTTCCGCTGTTAACTTGACACTCTAGAATTTGTCACTGTATGTTTTTCTAGTTCCGTTGCACAATTTAGCTCATTTAAAAAATTAATTTTGCCTGGCTTCGCCAGAGACTGTTTTGCTATCCTTATAAAATTTGTCTCTTAAGCTCAATGTTTAGATTGATCTGACTCTTTGTTGTTATCTGACATTCGCAACCCAAAGATTAAAATTTTGCCAACCTTGTTGGCTGAAAAAGGAAAACATCTTGGCCATTGGCAAACCTTTCTAGTGTTTCTTGTTGTGAATTTTTCAACTTTTGCCATTTATCAATTCCACATCATCTGCCTTCTCGGGCCGCAATCTGACAAAATAATATGTGTTAGGTACTAAAACTCACTTCTAAACAACTGTTCAATAACTGAAATATAAAAACGTTTGCTTGCTAATTAGATTTTAAAAAAGTAACATGAGCTTTTCGGCTATCAATCTACAGCCTTCGATTTACAAAAAAGGTGAGATAAAAAAAAAGAACACCTGCAGAGTATAAAATGTAAATTGGGTGACTATTGTTTAAAAGAATGCTACACTGTATACTGGTTTGGAAACGGCTTACAATTATTGTCAGTATGCTTGGTAGCAGAGATGTGCCAATCTTCAAAGGTTTTTCTAATGTGAAAACGACCTTTGTCAATGATACTAAAATTATCAAACTCTATGTGATGGTCAAATGACCGCATATGTTCTGCAATGTTTGATCCTTTAGCACTTGTTTTGACATTCCTGATAGTTATGTTATTTCTTGCAAGTTTCAAAAACACCAGCCAGTTTCACCTACATAACACCAATCATAGGGTGCAGGGTATTTTATAAACCATGTTCAGTTGAAGTTCAATGGATGGTCTGAATTTGGGAGAAGGACATTCCTGTTGTAAAGTTTTAAGGGCTTATTTACAACTTCAGTGTTGTGGCTTGGAAGAATTCTTGTTAGTGGTTCTTTGACACCATTGATGAAGGGAAAGACAGCAAAACTGTTAGGATTAACTTGAGGTGCAGCCTGTTTACAAAACATGCAAACCAATTCTTCAGGTGTGGGTATTTTGGAAAATGTCTGCCTTAAGATGTTGAAAATAACATAGGAGGGGTAGTTGTTGACTCATAGAGTCGCAAGAAAGAACATAAAATTATCAGGAATGCCGACATGTGTCAATGGATCAAACATTGCAAAACGGGCATGGTCATTCAACCATTGCATAGATTTTGTAATTGTAGTGTCATCCAGAAAGGCTTTTTTCACCTTAAAAAAAACCTTGGCATGCTGACAATAATTCTAAGCCGATTCCAAACCAGTATAGCATTCTTTTAAACAATAGTCACCCAATTTACACATTTATACTATGTTTTTGTTCTTCTTATTTTTATCTCACCTTTTCTTTTCTTTCCTTATCTCGTGGTGGCCTCATGGTTAATGTGCATGACTCTGGAGTGAGCAGTCCAGGTTCAAGCCCTGACTGGGGACATTGTGCTGTTTTCTTGGGCAAGACACTTTACTCTCATGGTGCCTCCCTCCACCCAGGTATATAAATAGGTACCGGCAACTTAAAGCTGGGGGTAACCCTGCGATGGAGTAGCATCCCATCCAGGGGGGAGTAGAAATATTCCTAGTTTCTTCATTCTACAGAAACCGGGATAAGCTCCAGCCTGATAGGCCACTATTGGCCCAAATGCAGACTTTACCTTACCTTTTTTTCTTGCATATATTTTATCATTTTTATCTGTTGAAGGCTGTAGATTAATAGCCGAAAGCTCATGGTGCTCTTTTTAAAATTTTTAGCCAGCAAACCTATTTATAATATTTTGAATATGTCTCATCCTGGCTATGCTTCAATTTTCAATTGTTTAGTAACCATTTGCAATAGCGATACAACTTCAATCACTTCATAAAATGTTAATCTTGGAAAGATCAACATAACTGGATTCTAACAATGAAACAGGGTCCTGATAGTATTAATGTGGCAAAATTTTATCATAAATGATTATACAGGTTGGGATTTCAGAGTGGCTGTTGGTCGTGTTGACATGGAAGCCACATTAACAGGGTTTTCTTTTCAGAAAATGTATGGGCATTTTTGCTATGACCAAATAAGTGGCCACAATAACCAACCAGATGGTTGTAATAATGAGGCTACTGTATAAAAGATGCTGGGTTCCACTGTAATCTGAGCTGGGTTGATAACACTCTTGGTTATGCCTAACATAATTATGTCGAGTTTATTCATTTTGTTACAATTGCCATAGACTGGAACATTGACTGAAGATGGTCTGGACCTGCTAGGAGTTGTACCAGTCAAAGCTGCAAGGTATCTTGTCACAAATGTTTCCTTCTGTGCTTGTTACTGTTTATTGTATGTTTTGCGTATACTATGGTGGCTCTTCGCAAAACAATTACGACTTCAGTGTATTCAAAATTGTCTCAAATCATATGCAAGTAACTATTCTACATTAAGTACTTTATGTTTCAAACTGTCCAGAAAAAAAATGCTGTGAAACCTTTAATATTACTGACATTATTATTAAAAGTGGACTTTTCCATAGACATTATGGGGTTTTACAAAAATGATACATTTTTTTATTTTTTGTAATTATGGGCTATTCAGGAGGATCCCCTATACCCCTTACATACATACATACTTTATTTACTCCAGAAGCAAACTATATTCACCGTTAAAAACAAAAATATGGGGGGAAAGATGCCTCTAGAAAAGGAAATTGAGAGGTTATCCCTGAAAAGGCCCTTAAAAATAAGTCACTCGCAAGTAATTGGCCTTTTCAGGCATCACAAAAAAATTGAAAAACAGCTTCATGTTCACAGAAAAAATAAAGCAATTGTGTTTTGTGTAAAAATGCAAAGGGTAAATCATGTTTCACATAGAAATTCAAATTCTTGTCACATTTTGCAAAATATACAAGTACAATCAGTACAAAATGTATCTAAACATTTAACCTTGTTTTTGCGAACGGGTCAAAAATTCAAGGATAAGTCATCGCTTCTTACTTTAAACTTGTTTAATGGACAGACATAACACTGAACCTGGTTCTTGACAACAAACATGGCCGAAACAGTAAACCTTGTGCTCGAACTTGTCCTACACTGCGCATGTCCATGATAAAACTAGTTCCCAGTCCTTCTGAACAGTCTCCTTTCCTTGATATGACAATATCAACAATGCAAAATTGACAAATACAAGAAACTTGCATGCTAAAGCTCAATTGAATAAAGTTCTTGAAAACACTTTCATTGTCTCTGAGAAAAATCTTAAGTTCATGTCTTAATCACAATGTTCTAGAGGACAATCCTTCACTACTGGTCTTCTCATGACACTCCTCTCAACTTGTAGGTCCACCACTCAAACTTTTCCATCTTGTCCATGGTGCACTTTGGTGATGTGCCCAATGGCCATTGCCCCCTAGGGGTGTCTGGTGACATCACTATGACTACATGTACATCTCCCTCTTGAAAGTTCTCCTGTTCTCGAAACCACTTCTTTCTAGCAATCAAGCTGGGTAACCACTGTCTTAACCAGCGATTCCAAAAATGACAAACAAGTTCTTGGACTCTCCTCCAACATCTGCGAGGATTAAAAGCTGTACTATCTACAGTATCTGGTGCAAACCAACCCCCTAATTTCCCATGCAAAAAGTGATTGGGGGTAAGATGGACTGGGTCCTGTGGGTTCACCGATTGATAGGTCAATGGACAAGAATTTATGAGACCTTCAGCTCCAGCAACTGCACTGAGAAGTGCCTCATCTGTGACATCTGCACTGCTTAAGATGGCATAGATGGCCTTTTTGGCAGCTTTTATCATCACCTCATGGATGCCACTGAAGTGCGGGGCATTAGGCAGGTTGAGGTGCCATTTAATGCCATAGCACAGTGTTTTCTCCTGAATCGTCTCTCCATCTAACCCTGCTAACTCTTCTAATTCATTATTTGCTCCAGTAAAATTTGTGCCATTATCCGAAAGGACATCTTTTGGGAGGCCATGCCGGCACACCATTCGGAAGAATGCGTTCAGAAAAGAGTCTGTCAAGGCCACACGCTACCTTGAATGTACTGCTCTCATACCTAAACACTTAAACAG
Source organism: Platygyra sinensis (assembly GCA_019787425.1). Lineage (NCBI taxonomy): Eukaryota > Metazoa > Cnidaria > Anthozoa > Scleractinia > Merulinidae > Platygyra > Platygyra sinensis. The sequence continues at coordinate 30,073 of JAHPZR010011600.1, read as the reverse complement.
GCACAAATATCTCTTATGGTTGGTTTTTCCTCTTTCCTGCTTCATATAGAATGGTCCAGCAAAGTCAAAAGATGTCTGACTGAAAGCACATAAAGACTTCTGGGTTTGAAGCTCTGGTAAGAGAGCCATAACTTGTTTGGCAGGGGGGACCTTTCTCCGTCTGCACATGAAACATTCTTTCTCCCACTCTCTGATGGCTTCTCTGGCTGAGACTATCCAGTACCTGCTTGATAGGCGAGCAAGGACTTGGTTTGTGCCTTGGTGTTGTTTCTTCTCATGACTGTCCTTTATGATCAGCTTAAGTTATCTGGTGATTTCTGGGAAGAATTATGGGATAGCAAGTTTCCCATGGTAAGCCATCTGCGAATTTGAGCCTTCCATCGCACCTAAGTACTGTACACCTTCTGATTGGTTGGAAGCTGATTGCAATTGATCGGATAAATTCAGGTTTGCTGTTGACGACAAACAAAAAAAGCTTGGTATGGAGAAGCAGTAGTAAACAAAAACAAAAACAAAATCAACCGAAACTTAGCTACGCAGAGAGAAAAAATCCGAAAGCCATTGAAAATCTCTCACTTGAAGGATCTTTAAGAGGTTCTCGGAGATTTCTACACCAAATTAAAGTAGTTACAGAAAAAAGACAGCATCTGCGAGCCAGAGTCCCGAGGACTACGGGGTGCATTTTGGTGTAAGAGGAAGGCAAGAAAACTTCAACTCTCGCAATGAACACTTCAAGTCTGCAAAAAATGAAAATGGCCGCGCGTATGTCATGTTTGCCGGGTCAAACCCCACAAAGATGAGAATATCTCCTAAGTTAGTGTACCAGCTTTCTAGAGTCAGTTGTTGAAAATAGTTAGTGCTGTAAGTTAAGCATTGAGCAGAGTCCCAGTCAATATTGTGGTTTGTCAATTGATGATGCACAGGAGTGTGATAGTTGGCATCACCATTTTTGTGGCTCGTTTGTGTCCAGTCAGTCTCCTCTTCAGGTTTCTGCCAGTCTCACCAATTAAGGAGGTCTGGCAGTCGGAGCATTTGATCTTGTAAATTGCTCGCTGTCTGTTGTTTGGTTCGTCTCAGTTTAAAACGTTAGTCAGTAAGTGCCGTAATGTAGTTGTAGGTTTGTGGGCTACACGGATGTTGTAGAGCTGTAAGATCCGTGAGATGGTCTCAGACATGCCCTTAATGTAAGGTATAGTCACTGTAGTTACAGTTGTCGGGTTCTGGTTCGTTGCATCAGCTTCAGTAGGTCGGTAAATGTTTCGTCTAATAAAGTCAGCATTGTAGTTGTTTTTGATAAAAACACGTTCAAGGTATTTGTTTTCGTCGCGTAAGCGGTCCGGTGTATCACAAACTAGTTGCGCTTGTCTCAGCAAAGTCTTAATAGTTGTGGCTTTGTGTGAAGTCAGGTTGTAGGATGATTCGTGAAGTAATCTGTTGGTATGCGTCAGTTTTCTGTACACTGTCGTTTGTAGTTTGTTGTTGTCACGGCTTACCAAACAGTCTAGAAAAGGAAGTTTTCCATTTACTTCGATTTCTTCGGTAAACTGGATGTCAGCGTTCTGTTCGTTAAGGTGGTCTTGAAAAGTGTCAATTTCATCTTTGTGAATGGTGGTAAATGTGTCGTCAATGTAGCATAACCAGAGCGGTATTGTTTGTCAGCAAGTTGCAAGGGCGCGTTCCTCCAGGTGTTGCATCACAATTTCTGCGACAACAACAGAAACAGGCGACCCCATGGCTGTTCCATGTAACTGTACGTAGTGTTTACCATTGTATAAGTCCATAAGTCCTCAGGCTTAAAAGAAAAAGAAATACATTTATCTGCTTTGTAGTAAAATAGGAGCAGCTAGTGTATTAAGAAATATGTAGTTTCATAAACAGGTTTGACTCTTGTTAAAAACCAATATTCTGCTCAGTGTGGAGAGGAGAGTTTGTGTAAAGGAGTAAGTGAGTTGGTCACAAAAATAGTCATATAGAGGAAATAGAGACGACTTGAACATAAAATGATGATGAAACTGGCAACAGTTAAAAATAATGGTGAATAAAGCAACTACATTTGGGCTCTATGGTGACCTTAATTAATACTATGTACATGTCTCTGAATAGTTGGTATATAGAAGACACCGTCTAATGGATAGTGAGCTGTACAGTATTGAACAAAAATAATATATACCGTATTTTCTCGACTAAACGCCGGACCCCGATTAAACGCCGGCCTCATTTAAATGCCGGGTAAAAACTGCTAATTTTTAAATAAACGCCGGGGGTGTTTGTTCAAGGTCCCGGCGTTTATTTGGGTCGAGCCAACAAGTACACTCCCAGAAGTGACATTATCACTGAGAAGAGTTTTGAAGTGTGTGCGATCTCGCTACCCATTAACAGATCAGAAGATGAGAAAATCCACTGTTTTCAAAAAGAAAGCCCACTAAGCAATGGGAGGGAGGAGTTTGGTGAAAGGGCCGTGGCATTTTACGCTGGGCTGGGACAAGGTGCTCGTGTAGATGAAAACGACTCATTTGCAGATCTAGAGCTGGACATTTTCGAAGAAGAACATAATGAGATTGTTGTCCACGAAGATTGGCGATTAGAACACAAACATTATTGCGAGCGTTTGTTGATACAAACAAAAAGGACGTTGGCGACATTGCCGTTTTTAAACTTTGAACGTTTTGTTCTGTTTGCATAAATACTGATTACAATATACATGTGCCGTATGTAATGCCGTAAGGTATGAGATACAGGGACATTAGGTCAGGTCGGGTCCAAGGGAGAAATCGTCCTGCCTTGACACACTGTGCATGGATCTCTAAGAATGTGAAATAATACATCAACCTAAAAATCATGAAAATTTTACTTCATTAACAAATGCCGGATCCCAATTAAACGCTGGCTTCAAATAAATGCCGGGTCTCTGAGGCCAGGTTTTAAATAAACGCCGGGGGTGTTTAATCAAGAAAATACAGTACAAAAATGGGTGAATTTTGTTCTTTGCTCCTGCAATTTTTAATTATAATAGGTATCTTAAAAAACTAATAAACTTGTTGCCCTCCATAAACATTATTACAATTATATATTAACTATTAAGTGTCACCCTCGGTTAATAAAGTTTGATTGATGGATTGATTGATATGATAAAAGTTTGCTCGAAAGTTCAAGTGAAATTTGCAGGCTTTTGAGTAATAATTGGCTAAAACAAAGAGGGATAATTCTGTGAATTTTTTTAAGTTATTGAAAATTTGCAAGTACCAATGACATTTCATGAGATTATCAGTAATCAGAGTTAACTGGGAGATCTGCTGTTGGCCAGTGGATGTTCGCTACAGGCATGTGTAGTTGTGCCATTGCTGTGCACTTCCACCCTCATGGTTTTGCTCTCCTTTTGCTTGTCGCTTTGCCTTTTGGTTTGCTAAAGTAACACAATTTTTTTTGGCGATTTATTCATTTGCTGCTCGTTCAAGAGTGCTCTGGTGTTATTGCTCCGTGTTTCTTTCACTGCTTTGCAGTCTCTTCAGCTGTCATGCCTCCTCGATGTACAAGAACTAGTTTGGAGAGCTCTGTGCCACCAGTTTCTTCAGCTCCAACGTCCACCACTTCGGTCATGACTATCACTATTCCGACATCCGTGCAAGCATCTGGTACTCCTGCTAGTGCTTCCATTTTGCCAGAATTTTTAGTGTCTGTGATTCAGGCCATCCAAACTCCAATTTCAGCTATCGTACAACAGTCGTGATCTGCCGTGGTCAGCGCTCATTCAGTTTCTCAAGGCCTTCCCGCCATTGCAGCCCAAGGTTCTTCTCTTGGAACTCATGCGGCTCAGTTGGATGCCTGTGGTTTTCATCAACCTTGGTCTCCTTGGGTTCCTACTGGGGTTTTGCTGTCAACTTCTTCCAGTACTCCTCCAGTACCAGTGGCTATGCCAACGAACGTGCTAACAGGTATGTCGTTCTCTCTTATCATGCCATCTTTCGTTCCAGTTTTTTCCCCAGCTTCCTTGTCTTCTATAGCACTTTGTTCTTCTGCGTTCTACAGCCTACCGACTACAATTAAATCTGCTTTGGCTTCTCATCCAATTGTAAGGCCTATGATGGTTCCCTTGCTGACAGCCTTTCCTCTTCAACAGCCTTTCGTGGCTGGCCCCGGCTACTCACCAGTACCTTTCAAGGTTGTTTCTCAAATCACGGCAGGAAAGTTCGTGAATCTGGAAGATTTGTTAGCAGAAAACATAACCATGTCCGAGGAAGACCCGCAACTTTTGTTCAATGGCCAGTTAGTGTTGTCACACATGCTGAAAAAACGGAAGCGTCCAATTACGGACATTGCGTTGTGGATGGAAGCCTTTTCCATTTTTTATCTTGTTCTCTGCTTGTCTTTCAGGCATTGATGGAGAGATCTGACAGGCTACAAGCTTTTCATTCTCCAAACACATCGTCAATTCAGCGGGTTTTGCTTGCTGGACTATGACTGGGCCTTCAGGGAGCACGCGACTGCAGAAAAAGTCACCGATTTGTCTAAGATGCATTTTCAGCTCTTCAACTACCATACAGCCAGCGCTCAAGTTCGCACTTGCCCAACTTCATCCAGTGTTGTCTCGTCCCAGGCAGAGGCCTCCGGTAATGCTTCTAGTAAAGTCATTTGCCATTCTTGGAACGCTGGTCACTGCATTGCAGTTAATCCACAGTGTCGGTTTCACCATGCATGTAGCAGGTTCTGGGGCACTCATCATGCTACCTTTTGTACTTCTTCGCCGTCTTCTAGTGCTCGCTTGCCAGATCCTGAGGACCCAAAGCGTCGTGCACCATTAACTGTTTTGCTCTTGTTGTTCCCCATACAATAATTTTGAGCTGTTTTTAGTTATTGTCATCGTTCTTTAGTTGTGTTAGCTGATTGGATGCTAATTGTGCTTCTATCCTTTTTTTGAACAGAACCTTTGTCTTATTTCTAGTCTACTTACTGGTAGAGTTTGTTATTATAAATATTTTCATCCTTGTGTCCTCTTTGACATTGCCATCTGTTAGGGAAGTTTCTCTACTAAACTTTGACTTAATTGAAGCTGAATTGACACTCTATCCTGATAGGGCTAAGGCAAACTTTGTCGTTCAGGGCATCAAGGAAGGATTTAGACTTGGTTGCGATAAACCTGTAATTTTGAAATCTGCTATGTCTTAATGCGGAGTTCAGAAAGGACCTGGCCTGGTCGGTAGAATTTTTTGGTCAGTGGAATGGAATAGCCTTTTTCCTTTTTCCCACCCTTGAGCCTTTGCATGACTTTTCCATCAGTTCTGATGCATCTCATGCTATTGGTTATGGTGCTTTTATGGACAGTGAATGGTGCAATGGTTGGTGGTCTACTCTCCAACTTCCACTGTCCATTGCTTACAAGAAGCTTTTTCTGGTTGTTTTAGCTGCCCATGTTTGGGGTCCTGGTTGGTCCCTCAGGTGCATTATGTTTCACGTTGACAACAAAGCTGTTGTTCACATTCTTAACTCACGGATGTCTCCAGACCCAAACATTATGCATTATTTTGTGCATAGCCTACTTAAAGCGACTGCCTGCTTCAGTTTTACATTTGCTACTATTCACATTCCAGGAAGAAATAACGGCATAGCTGACGCATTATCTGGCTTCAATTTTCAGGCCATTCATACTCAAGTGCCACAGGCCAAGAATTTTCCGATCCTCATCCCTGTTCAGCTCTTAGCCCAGCTTTCCATAGTCACTTAGAAGCTCGCTGCCTTTCATTCATGTATCAAGGCCTTACTTCTTCAACTCGCCACACGTATTCTTGTGCCCAGGAAAAGTTCGTAAATTTCTGCATCATGACTGGACATCTCACTCCCTATGGTTCTCCATGCCCAGCCTTGGAATGGACCCTCTGCCTTTTTGCCACAGATCTTGCTGACTCTCTGAGACACTCGTTTATTAAAGTCTACCTAGTGGTTAGAGGAATCAAGCGTTCTCAGGGTGCCCTACCTTCCAGGCCACGCCTACCAGTTTCCAATAACATTCTTCACTTAATTTATTCTGCCCTCGATCTCAAATACTTTGATGATGTCATGTTTTTGGCCGCCTTTCTTTTGGCTTATTTTGGTTTTTTGCCATCTGCCGAGTTCCATGTCCCCAGCTTATCAGCCTTCAACCCAAGCGTCCATTTGTCTGTGTCTGATGTTTCTGTAGATGTTTGTCTCGATCCATCTTGCCTTCAAGTCTCTATCAAAGCTTCTAAAACCGACCCCTTTTGAAAAGGGTGTAACATTTTGATTGGACTGGATTTGCCACCTTTGTGCGCTGTGGTCTCCTACTTGGCACGTCTCGGTCACCTTCCTGGCACCTTGTTCCATTTAGAAAATGGTCCTCCACTAACTCGCTCGTCACAGACAGGTTAAGAGCCATTCTCCTTTCTGCTGGTCTCCCTGGTGATTTTTCTAACCACAGTTTTTGAATTGGGGCAGCCACTTCTGCAGCGAGGGCTGGTGTTCCTGATCACCTTATTCAGGTCCTAGGTCGGTGGAAAAGTGATGCCTATAAACAATATATTAGAACTCCACCTGATCTTATAACTCACACAGCCAAATCTTTGGGTGAATAGTTTAATGAGTGTCACTTAATTTAGTTGCATCACCGAATGCATCATTGAATTTTTTCCTCTCGCTCTATTAGGGGTAAGCATATTAGCTTGTTGCATATTTTCTTGTTGCTTTGCTTGGAGGAGGTGCCTCCCTTCAGTTACATACTTGGAGATTCATTGTTTGGAGGGTTGGCCCCCATGGCTGCCTCCCATTGGGTCCTCCTTTCTCCAAGCACTTACATCTGTCTTGGAGTTCCATTATCTTTGGAGATGACCCGTGGGAGGTTACCCTCCTTTATTTGCATTTTGCCCACATTTGCTCATTACCTGCTTTGCTGTTAATTGGCACCTACCCTCCATTTTTGATTATTGCCTTTCGACAAGTTAAATGAGATTATCAATAATCAGGGTAAACTGGGAGATCTGCTGTTGACCAGCAGATATTCGCTGTGACCATGCATAGTTGTGCCATTGTTGTGCACTTTCACCCTCATGGTTTTGCTCTGCCTTTGCTTGTCACTTTGCCTTTTGGTTTGCCCCACCCACCCACTCAACTCTTGGTTCATGGAAGGCCCTTGGTGTTGAGGTAAGTATACTTATTCTCCACTGAGGATCTCAGTGCGACAGGTGCCAGGGGGAGGTGACCTGTGGGAGGTTGCCATGGTTACTCCTCTTTATTTGCACTTTGCCCACATTTGCTCATTACCTGCTTTGCTGTCAATTGGCACCTACCCTCCATTTTTGACTATTTCCTAGGGACAAGTTAAACCAGCCAATAAGCAAAATTTTGCAGGGTACTGAATGCTAGCTCACCAGCATTCATGCAATTTTCATTTTGCCACTGATATGTGTGCAACCAAACTGTCATGTAACCTGCTCAAGATGAATTTTTATTCATGTAGTTATTTGTAAAATTGTCCCGGAGTGCATGGTTTGCAGTCATTGTTTACTATATAATAATATACATGAAAAAATGACTTAGTTGTGATTGGCTGAGAGCAGTGCAGTTCAATGTAAGACCAGTGCAAATTTCATATTGTAATTCTAGATTATGATTGGTCTAAAGACAAGAAGAAATTTTCTAAGCTAATGATATCACATAAAATGATGATGGAAATTTTGTGCAGAAACTTTGTATTATTATTTGATTTATGCTTTTTTTTCAGATTTGGTTTAATGATACCTGAGGATGAAAGTATCCCCCAAGGTCCAATGTTGGCTGCCATGGCAACTTGTCATTCACTAACAGTAATGGACGGCACATTGACTGGTGATCCTCTGGATCTTAAGATGTTTGAGGCTACTGACTGGGTAAAATGGTCTTTTCAATCTATGTCTCCTCTGTACCCATCCAGAGTAACTTCTTTTAGGTCTAGATATGTTGAGTAGTGCATGCATGTAACACTGTTACAAAATAATGGTCATTAATGATTGGTTGTTTTCATACATTTGTTATACCAAGTTCCCATGATTATAGCCGATTTGTTTCTCAGAATATTTGAATCAATTCCTGGAACTTTGAAACGCTTTGAAACCCATATGGAAACGTGGAAACACTTTGGAAACCCCTTACAAATGGTTTGAATAATCTTAGCACACCCGCTTTTAAAATGTTGAGGGAAAAAATATTCTCCTAGTTGCGTTGTTCGTAGAATTTAAAATTATTATGCTTTCCACTTAAACTGTTTACTAGTTACAAAACTTTTGGGCTCAAAATGGTGACTTTGAGCGATTTTGTGGGTTTTGCATTGGCTGTTACTACACATTATAAAGAGTCAAGGTTGGAAAGATCATTTTTGACCGCTCCAGCACCAAGCAGATTTTCACCCATAAATTTGAATCGCCCGGCTTCCAAATCGAACATCGATAAACTGAAAGGTTGATGCTTCTTCTTGTGGCATTCAATCGAAGGTCCATGTAAAATCCAAGTGCTAAACGCCAAGTAACTTTCGAGAAATTTTCGAAGCGACTAGCATCATGCGGCCAGGAATTCGTGTGCTAAGGATGTGTCACGCTGTTTGCTCACCCTGATTGGATGCATTCTTTAGCATCATCCAATCAGCATGGAGTAACAGCGTGACTGCGGATGAGTTTTGAGAATGTCACAACGGCATTGAAAATGCAAGTCGTTCGAACGGGAGTTAACGTAAAATGATTTTCAAGGAGCATATTTAAACGTCTAACAAGCAGTTTGGTCAGTTTAACGGAGGAGCGTCTCAGTGAACATCAATTGAAAATAGCATGGTACAAAATATATTGTTGTCATAAATTAATCGTGACATGATGTGGTCGCGGTCAACGGCTGTGAATACCCGATTGAAGGTTTTCACATGAGTTAACAGTTTATAGTGTTGACCTCAGTACGCTTTTAGAACAGAAAAGTTTTTAAGCCCATTAGCCTTTGGCAAACTACTCTATGATCTAGTAGCTCATGTTGACTATTCCTCTACAATCCTTCCTGAATGACAAAAACGTCTTCCACATAAATTTCACTCGCAGCACTTAACTTTCCAATGGAAACTACTAGTTATAAATTGTATTCTTTGTGAAAAGTAAAATACTGACTGTAATATGTACTACTCCCTGTAACAGTAAATTTTAGCACGTAATGATTGTGTTACAATCTGTAAAATGTTAAGAATTTAAAAGAAGCAGACGTTTCTTTATGTTGTTAGTATTATGGACACAATTTCAGCGTATTAAGGGGGGAGAACCTTAACTACAAATCTGTTGCTAAGGAAATCTCAAAACCTCCTTTTTTTTGGCTCCTGATGTCCAGTGGGCATCAAAGCTTACCGTGTTTGTTCGATTCACGTTTCCTTTAAATATTTCGAACCACGCCCATATTTGGTATGTCACGTGACCACAATAGAAAATGTCTAAAAACTCGGACTGAGTGGATCATTTTCAAAATATAACAATACGATTTGTTAAAACACGGCATTATCTACACCTTGTAGTATGCGTTTGAAGAAATGTACAATATTTCAAAAATTATACATCTGTAAGTGCTTTTTTAACCTCTTAAAGATCTATAATTTTCGAAATATTGTACATTCCCTCAAACGCATACTACAAGTTGCAGATAATGCCGTGTTTTAACAAATCTTATTGTTATATTTCGAAAAGGATCCACTCAGTCCGAGTTTTTAGACATTTTCTATTGTGGTCACGTGACATACCAAATATGGGCGTGGTTCGAAACATTTAAAGGAAACGTGAATCGAACAAACATGGTAACCTTTGATGCCCACTGGACTTCAGGAGCCAAAAAAGGAGGTTTTGAGATTTCCTTAGCAACAGATTTGTAGTTACGGTTCTCCCCCCTTAAGAGGTGATTAGACTTTTGTGGGTAAGCGATGGTTTAAAAGATGACATTGTTTAGGTAGATATAAAACCATCCATTAAGCTGGATCACTCTGCGATAATACTTCTAATTTATTGTGTAGTCTTAATGTGGTCCATGTTTTTTACAATTTAATTCTACTGAGTGAATGACAACAATTATCGTCTTGATGCAAGTATTAAAAGTTGGCTTGAAGGATTTAAAGAGGTTGTTAACAAACAGGTTCAAGCCTGAAAACAGAACTTAAATAAGAGCATCGATTATTATTTCTTTCTTGAGGTAACTGTGGTTGTTCTCCAGGTTTCAGAGTACTGATTTAAAATTTGTGTGGATGGTTATGTAGTTAATGCCTTTTTTACTATGTCTTGTTATTTCAATGTTTTGTTGCATAAGGCCATAAAAAGGCACATTACACATTACACATTACATTAAAGAGAGTGTCATCAACAATCAAACATTGGTGCCAGTAGCCCAAAATATCAATTTCACTTGTATATATATGTTATTGGTCAGCTGGGAGGTCCATATAGGGAAAAACTGTGACCGAGGTCTTGAAAATGCTGCCTTAGGCTGTAGGCCAAGGGCAGCATTTTCAAGCCCCAGGTCACAATTTTTATCTTTTTCTTCTTGCGGTAGACTGGCTGACAAGAGGGTTTGTTTACGCAACTTTGCAATTGAATCGGCTTGCGCGCCGTCTACAAACCATTCGCAAAAAATCTGACAAGTGAACAAGCAAGTAAATCAAACACTATATGAAGAAAGATGTATTAAAGAACAGATTTATTTCAAACTACTTCATGTTAGTGCATTCAGTTCCCTAGATAAGGTCCCCGAAACTGTTTTCCCGGTGTGAAATTTTGTGCCAAGTTTGAAGTTGTACTACAAAAACAGTTTTCATCAATCACTGCGAATCACTCGACTGAATTAGACTTTTCTACTGTAAATAGCGAGGAAATTCGGTAACTGTACTCCATAGCAACTCTCTCAAATACAACAATGATTACAGTGTGAAACTCAACTGAAATTGACTCAGTTTTTACATAAAATTGTACAGAAACACAAAGGATTACGTGCCATTACAGCAGCGAGTGACAAACAGCCAAGCAAACTCTCACAACTTCAAAAGATTCAATTGAATCAACTTACAGTAACTTTCCTTGCCATCTAAAGGTGAATAGAGTTAAACTTGCATTGATTAATCGTCTATGGAAGTGTAAAAAGGGCAAAAGATTGATGACAACTGCTAATTCATTCACGTAAATAGATCAAATCCATGAATTCTGCCCACTGCAGTGGTCCATATGAGAAAATTCTGCCCACTCAAGGAACCAATCAGATTGCAGGATTTGTTGAATTCCGCCTGCTCACGAGCTGAAAAAAGATAATGTTAACTTATTTCATGAATATGAAACAAGCCAGGATACACTGTAGGCCATTTGGCAGAGTTAATCAAATTGTTTTGAAATATATGATTTTAAAGTAATTTTTACTTGTGAATAACTTGGTTAATTATTTGTTTATTAAATAAACTTAATAATCATCATATTCCATCAATATATTCTAACTTGTAAAGGCTGAATATAGACAGATCTTTTTATCCATTGTTAATTAAGATGATTCCGATATAACTACATGTATGTGTTGCATATTTGATCATGAGTCTCTTGCCACTTTCAGAAAGTTCTTTGGCATCATTTGTAATGCTGAGGTTCTTAGGAGGCACTGACTTATATACTTGTATTACATTATTTCCTCCTTTCCTCTTTGTTCTTTTGACTCTTTAAGGTACACTTTTCTTGATGCTGCTCAATTTTTTTAGATTCTTGAAGAACCTGGTGAAGACAATACAAAGTTTGACAACATAGTTCCAACTATTGTTAAACCAAAAACTGCTGAGGAGTTCAATGTTGAATCTGCTTTGAAGGGACATGTAAGTTGATCATAGATCATAACAATGCTGAAGTATACAACTAACAGTAATAATATTGTGTACATTCAGTCGGCTTACAGTACTTTGCGAAACGAAATGAAATGGTACTTTGGGAAACAGTACTTTGCGAAATGGTACTTTGCGAAATGGTACTTTGCGAAATGGTACCTTGCGAAACGGTACTTTGCGAAACAGTACTTTGCGAAATGGTACTTTGCGAAATATTACTTTGCGAAATTGATCAGACAGTATCGATTCCAATGAAATTTATGGTTCAGCTCGCAAGGAACCGAATTGTTAGAGTTTGTTTTGATGTAAAATATGGCATTGTTCCATACATTACAATCAGAGTTACAGTTACAGTTACATTGAGTTTGATAATGTTATAAAAATGGCTCAGTGGGGGTGGAAGATGGGGGCTAAAAGGATATGTGTTATTGTCTTCGAACCGAGTTTGGCAACTAAAAGCAACCACCGCGCAAGGATCGGGGACGGTGAAGGGGAAGAGGCTGGTATAGTGGTATAGCCCTATCAATCTAGATGATGTGGATAATGTGCTGAATTTTACCACTTGAACTTGGTCAGATGTTTTAGTCTCCTTGGTGCTGAGAATTGTGAAAGTAAGCAACATCACGAAATAAAATGAACACCTGTGACAAAAATAAAACTAGTACCTGATTCGTGATAAGAATTGTAATGATTATAGTTGGCCTCTCCATTGACTTCGCTGTCGTATTGTGACAGGAAAACCAATATTTCCCTTCACATTTTTTGGCATAACTTCCTGTTTACAAGTCTAGGCGTACGCAACGTGAAAGTACGTCCATGTGAAACAAACACTAAATCGTTTCTATTCGAAACAAGAGTGGCTTGTAATTGGTGACCAGCTTGCATATCCTTGAATATTCTGGAACACTAAGTTTATTGAACAAGAACTTTATTTGTTTACGGACTTTTCTTTTCTTTTCCCCACAAAGGCTCACGATTTCTGCATTAAAATCAAATTACGTTGTTTAGCAATAGATCTTACAGTTAATCATTTCACAAAGTACAATTTCGCAAAGGACCGTTTCGCAAAGTACCATTTTGCAAAGTACCATTTCGTCTTGTTTCGTTTCGTTTCGTTTCGCAAAGTAGCGTAAGCCCATTCAGTCTCCATGATTTGTAGTCCTTAGATATCTAGTTTCTTATGAACATACTTGGCATTAAAACGTACCTAAAGTTCCATGTTAATTAATAAAGATACAATAATTATATGTTATGGAGTCTTTATCTATGAATTTTAAGAGTCACTTGGGAAGCCATACAAAAAACATTACTCTCAATGCTGTTGACATGCTTTGAGGTAATTGGTACTCTTCATAAATGCAATGTAAACCCATCACAGCCTGATTCTCAATGCAATCCTATCGTACAGTAAGATAGCAGGATTAAACAACAGTAATAATCATTTAGTTTTAGTTTGGTTGATAGGACCATTTCAGACATTTTGCTTCTGCTGTGACAATCTTAATTGACATTTTAATTTGACTGTAACATGGCAGAAACACAACTCAAATTCAGACGTCATGCCAAAGTCATACCAAATTCAGGATTTACTGAAGCCATGTACAGTAACAATATTTTTCTCCTAACTCCCCGCTGAAAAGCAGTCTTAGTATGGCAGAAAGTACGACATTTGAATTGCTGCAATGCCAGAATCATGTAGCATGGCAGAGCTGTTGAATGTAATAATGCTAGCCAAACTTAGTTTGAAAGCTTGATTTTGTGCTTAAGTTGAATGTAATATATAACTGAAAATTCATTAGTTCACCATGGAAGAAGCACAACATCTGAACTGGGCCTTAAAATAGTAAACTAGCAACATGTACTTGTGACAACAGTGTGAATTGTACATTATATCATCAATGATAATTAAGTCTTCAGCTATTTGCTGAAGGAGTAGTCTACCTGAAAAAACCTGAACTATAATTACTGTACGATAGGATTGCATTGAGAATCAGGCTGTGATGGGTTTACATTGCATTTATGAAGAGTACCAATTACCTCAAAGCATGTCAACAGCATTGAGAGTAATGTTTTTTGTATGGCTTCCCAAGTGACTCTTAAAATTCATAGATAAAGACTCCATAACATATAATTATTGTATCTTTATTAATTAACATGGAACTTTAGGTACGTTTTAATGCCAAGTATGTTCATAAGAAACTAGATATCTAAGGACTACAAATCATGGAGACTGAATGGGCTTACGCTACTTTGCGAAACGAAACGAAACGAAACAAGACGAAATGGTACTTTGCAAAATGGTACTTTGCGAAACGGTCCTTTGCGAAATTGTACTTTGTGAAATGATTAACTGTAAGATCTATTGCTAAACAACGTAATTTGATTTTAATGCAGAAATCGTGAGCCTTTGTGGGGAAAAGAAAAGAAAAGTCCGTAAACAAATAAAGTTCTTGTTCAATAAACTTAGTGTTCCAGAATATTCAAGGATATGCAAGCTGGTCACCAATTACAAGCCACTCTTGTTTCGAATAGAAACGATTTAGTGTTTGTTTCACATGGACGTACTTTCACGTTGCGTACGCCTAGACTTGTAAACAGGAAGTTATGCCAAAAAATGTGAAGGGAAATATTGGTTTTCCTGTCACAATACGACAGCGAAGTCAATGGAGAGGCCAACTATAATCATTACAATTCTTATCACGAATCAGGTACTAGTTTTATTTTTGTCACAGGTGTTCATTTTATTTCGTGATGTTGCTTACTTTCACAATTCTCAGCACCAAGGAGACTAAAACATCTGACCAAGTTCAAGTGGTAAAATTCAGCACATTATCCACATCATCTAGATTGATAGGGCTATACCACTATACCAGCCTCTTCCCCTTCACCGTCCCCGATCCTTGCGCGGTGGTTGCTTTTAGTTGCCAAACTCGGTTCGAAGACAATAACACATATCCTTTTAGCCCCCATCTTCCACCCCCACTGAGCCATTTTTATAACATTATCAAACTCAATGTAACTGTAACTGTAACTCTGATTGTAATGTATGGAACAATGCCATATTTTACATCAAAACAAACTCTAACAATTCGGTTCCTTGCGAGCTGAACCATAAATTTCATTGGAATCGATACTGTCTGATCAATTTCGCAAAGTAATATTTCGCAAAGTACCATTTCGCAAAGTACTGTTTCGCAAAGTACCGTTTCGCAAGGTACCATTTCGCAAAGTACCATTTCGCAAAGTACCATTTCGCAAAGTACTGTTTCCCAAAGTACCATTTCATTTCGTTTCGCAAAGTACTGTAAGCCGACTGAATGTACACAATATTATTACTGTTAGTTGTATACTTCAGCATTGTTATGATCTATGATCAACTTACATGTCCCTTCAAAGCAGATTCAACATTGAACTCCTCAGCAGTTTTTGGTTTAACAATAGTTGGAACTATGTTGTCAAACTTTGTATTGTCTTCACCAGGTTCTTCAAGAATCTAAAAAAATTGAGCAGCATCAAGAAAAGTGTACCTTAAAGAGTCAAAAGAACAAAGAGGAAAGGAGGAAATAATGTAATACAAGTATATAAGTCAGTGCCTCCTAAGAACCTCAGCATTACAAATGATGCCAAAGAACTTTCTGAAAGTGGCAAGAGACTCATGATCAAATATGCAACACATACATGTAGTTATATCGGAATCATCTTAATTAACAATGGATAAAAAGATCTGTCTATATTCAGCCTTTACAAGTTAGAATATATTGATGGAATATGATGATTATTAAGTTTATTTAATAAACAAATAATTAACCAAGTTATTCACAAGTAAAAATTACTTTAAAATCATATATTTCAAAACAATTTGATTAACTCTGCCAAATGGCCTACAGTGTATCCTGGCTTGTTTCATATTCATGAAATAAGTTAACATTATCTTTTTTCAGCTCGTGAGCAGGCGGAATTCAACAAATCCTGCAATCTGATTGGTTCCTTGAGTGGGCAGAATTTTCTCATATGGACCACTGCAGTGGGCAGAATTCATGGATTTGATCTATTTACGTGAATGAATTAGCAGTTGTCATCAATCTTTTGCCCTTTTTACACTTCCATAGACGATTAATCAATGCAAGTTTAACTCTATTCACCTTTAGATGGCAAGGAAAGTTACTGTAAGTTGATTCAATTGAATCTTTTGAAGTTGTGAGAGTTTGCTTGGCTGTTTGTCACTCGCTGCTGTAATGGCACGTAATCCTTTGTGTTTCTGTACAATTTTATGTAAAAACTGAGTCAATTTCAGTTGAGTTTCACACTGTAATCATTGTTGTATTTGAGAGAGTTGCTATGGAGTACAGTTACCGAATTTCCTCGCTATTTACAGTAGAAAAGTCTAATTCAGTCGAGTGATTCGCAGTGATTGATGAAAACTGTTTTTGTAGTACAACTTCAAACTTGGCACAAAATTTCACACCGGGAAAACAGTTTCGGGGACCTTATCTAGGGAACTGAATGCACTAACATGAAGTAGTTTGAAATAAATCTGTTCTTTAATACATCTTTCTTCATATAGTGTTTGATTTACTTGCTTGTTCACTTGTCAGATTTTTTGCGAATGGTTTGTAGACGGCGCGCAAGCCGATTCAATTGCAAAGTTGCGTAAACAAACCCTCTTGTCAGCCAGTCTACCGCAAGAAGAAAAAGATAAAAATTGTGACCTGGGGCTTGAAAATGCTGCCCTTGGCCTACAGCCTAAGGCAGCATTTTCAAGACCTCGGTCACAGTTTTTCCCTATATGGACCTCCCAGCTGACCAATAACATATATATACAAGTGAAATTGATATTTTGGGCTACTGGCACCAATGTTTGATTGTTGATGACACTCTCTTTAATGTAATGTGTAATGTGTAATGTGCCTTTTTATGGCCTTATGCAACAAAACATTGAAATAACAAGACATAGTAAAAAAGGCATTAACTACATAACCATCCACACAAATTTTAAATCAGTACTCTGAAACCTGGAGAACAACCACAGTTACCTCAAGAAAGAAATAATAATCGATGCTCTTATTTAAGTTCTGTTTTCAGGCTTGAACCTGTTTGTTAACAACCTCTTTAAATCCTTCAAGCCAACTTTTAATACTTGCATCAAGACGATAATTGTTGTCATTCACTCAGTAGAATTAAATTGTAAAAAACATGGACCACATTAAGACTACACAATAAATTAGAAGTATTATCGCAGAGTGATCCAGCTTAATGGATGGTTTTATATCTACCTAAACAATGTCATCTTTTAAACCATCGCTTACCCACAAAAGTCTAATCACCTCTTAAGGGGGGAGAACCGTAACTACAAATCTGTTGCTAAGGAAATCTCAAAACCTCCTTTTTTGGCTCCTGAAGTCCAGTGGGCATCAAAGGTTACCATGTTTGTTCGATTCACGTTTCCTTTAAATGTTTCGAACCACGCCCATATTTGGTATGTCACGTGACCACAATAGAAAATGTCTAAAAACTCGGACTGAGTGGATCCTTTTCGAAATATAACAATAAGATTTGTTAAAACACGGCATTATCTGCAACTTGTAGTATGCGTTTGAGGGAATGTACAATATTTCGAAAATTATAGATCTTTAAGAGGTTAAAAAAGCACTTACAGATGTATAATTTTTGAAATATTGTACATTTCTTCAAACGCATACTACAAGGTGTAGATAATGCCGTGTTTTAACAAATCGTATTGTTATATTTTGAAAATGATCCACTCAGTCCGAGTTTTTAGACATTTTCTATTGTGGTCACGTGACATACCAAATATGGGCGTGGTTCGAAATATTTAAAGGAAACGTGAATCGAACAAACACGGTAAGCTTTGATGCCCACTGGACATCAGGAGCCAAAAAAAAGGAGGTTTTGAGATTTCCTTAGCAACAGATTTGTAGTTAAGGTTCTCCCCCCTTAATACGCTGAAATTGTGTCCATAATACTAACAACATAAAGAAACGTCTGCTTCTTTTAAATTCTTAACATTTTACAGATTGTAACACAATCATTACGTGCTAAAATTTACTGTTACAGGGAGTAGTACATATTACAGTCAGTATTTTACTTTTCACAAAGAATACAATTTATAACTAGTAGTTTCCATTGGAAAGTTAAGTGCTGCGAGTGAAATTTATGTGGAAGACGTTTTTGTCATTCAGGAAGGATTGTAGAGGAATAGTCAACATGAGCTACTAGATCATAGAGTAGTTTGCCAAAGGCTAATGGGCTTAAAAACTTTTCTGTTCTAAAAGCGTACTGAGGTCAACACTATAAACTGTTAACTCATGTGAAAACCTTCAATCGGGTATTCACAGCCGTTGACCGCGACCACATCATGTCACGATTAATTTATGACAACAATATATTTTGTACCATGCTATTTTCAATTGATGTTCACTGAGACGCTCCTCCGTTAAACTGACCAAACTGCTTGTTAGACGTTTAAATATGCTCCTTGAAAATCATTTTACGTTAACTCCCGTTCGAACGACTTGCATTTTCAATGCCGTTGTGACATTCTCAAAACTCATCCGCAGTCACGCTGTTACTCCATGCTGATTGGATGATGCTAAAGAATGCATCCAATCAGGGTGAGCAAACAGCGTGACACATCCTTAGCACACGAATTCCTGGCCGCATGATGCTAGTCGCTTCGAAAATTTCTCGAAAGTTACTTGGCGTTTAGCACTTGGATTTTACATGGACCTTCGATTGAATGCCACAAGAAGAAGCATCAACCTTTCAGTTTATCGATGTTCGATTTGGAAGCCGGGCGATTCAAATTTATGGGTGAAAATCTGCTTGGTGCTGGAGCGGTCAAAAATGATCTTTCCAACCTTGACTCTTTATAATGTGTAGTAACAGCCAATGCAAAACCCACAAAATCGCTCAAAGTCACCATTTTGAGCCCAAAAGTTTTGTAACTAGTAAACAGTTTAAGTGGAAAGCATAATAATTTTAAATTCTACGAACAACGCAACTAGGAGAATATTTTTTCCCTCAACATTTTAAAAGCGGGTGTGCTAAGATTATTCAAACCATTTGTAAGGGGTTTCCAAAGTGTTTCCACGTTTCCATATGGGTTTCAAAGCGTTTCAAAGTTCCAGGAATTGATTCAAATATTCTGAGAAACAAATCGGCTATAATCATGGGAACTTGGTATAACAAATGTATGAAAACAACCAATCATTAATGACCATTATTTTGTAACAGTGTTACATGCATGCACTACTCAACATATCTAGACCTAAAAGAAGTTACTCTGGATGGGTACAGAGGAGACATAGATTGAAAAGACCATTTTACCCAGTCAGTAGCCTCAAACATCTTAAGATCCAGAGGATCACCAGTCAATGTGCCGTCCATTACTGTTAGTGAATGACAAGTTGCCATGGCAGCCAACATTGGACCTTGGGGGATACTTTCATCCTCAGGTATCATTAAACCAAATCTGAAAAAAAAGCATAAATCAAATAATAATACAAAGTTTCTGCACAAAATTTCCATCATCATTTTATGTGATATCATTAGCTTAGAAAATTTCTTCTTGTCTTTAGACCAATCATAATCTAGAATTACAATATGAAATTTGCACTGGTCTTACATTGAACTGCACTGCTCTCAGCCAATCACAACTAAGTCATTTTTTCATGTATATTATTATATAGTAAACAATGACTGCAAACCATGCACTCCGGGACAATTTTACAAATAACTACATGAATAAAAATTCATCTTGAGCAGGTTACATGACAGTTTGGTTGCACACATATCAGTGGCAAAATGAAAATTGCATGAATGCTGGTGAGCTAGCATTCAGTACCCTGCAAAATTTTGCTTATTGGCTGGTTTAACTTGTCCCTAGGAAATAGTCAAAAATGGAGGGTAGGTGCCAATTGACAGCAAAGCAGGTAATGAGCAAATGTGGGCAAAGTGCAAATAAAGAGGAGTAACCATGGCAACCTCCCACAGGTCACCTCCCCCTGGCACCTGTCGCACTGAGATCCTCAGTGGAGAATAAGTATACTTACCTCAACACCAAGGGCCTTCCATGAACCAAGAGTTGAGTGGGTGGGTGGGGCAAACCAAAAGGCAAAGTGACAAGCAAAGGCAGAGCAAAACCATGAGGGTGAAAGTGCACAACAATGGCACAACTATGCATGGTCACAGCGAATATCTGCTGGTCAACAGCAGATCTCCCAGTTTACCCTGATTATTGATAATCTCATTTAACTTGTCGAAAGGCAATAATCAAAAATGGAGGGTAGGTGCCAATTAACAGCAAAGCAGGTAATGAGCAAATGTGGGCAAAATGCAAATAAAGGAGGGTAACCTCCCACGGGTCATCTCCAAAGATAATGGAACTCCAAGACAGATGTAAGTGCTTGGAGAAAGGAGGACCCAATGGGAGGCAGCCATGGGGGCCAACCCTCCAAACAATGAATCTCCAAGTATGTAACTGAAGGGAGGCACCTCCTCCAAGCAAAGCAACAAGAAAATATGCAACAAGCTAATATGCTTACCCCTAATAGAGCGAGAGGAAAAAATTCAATGATGCATTCGGTGATGCAACTAAATTAAGTGACACTCATTAAACTATTCACCCAAAGATTTGGCTGTGTGAGTTATAAGATCAGGTGGAGTTCTAATATATTGTTTATAGGCATCACTTTTCCACCGACCTAGGACCTGAATAAGGTGATCAGGAACACCAGCCCTCGCTGCAGAAGTGGCTGCCCCAATTCAAAAACTGTGGTTAGAAAAATCACCAGGGAGACCAGCAGAAAGGAGAATGGCTCTTAACCTGTCTGTGACGAGCGAGTTAGTGGAGGACCATTTTCTAAATGGAACAAGGTGCCAGGAAGGTGACCGAGACGTGCCAAGTAGGAGACCACAGCGCACAAAGGTGGCAAATCCAGTCCAATCAAAATGTTACACCCTTTTCAAAAGGGGTCGGTTTTAGAAGCTTTGATAGAGACTTGAAGGCAAGATGGATCGAGACAAACATCTACAGAAACATCAGACACAGACAAATGGACGCTTGGGTTGAAGGCTGATAAGCTGGGGACATGGAACTCGGCAGATGGCAAAAAACCAAAATAAGCCAAAAGAAAGGCGGCCAAAAACATGACATCATCAAAGTATTTGAGATCGAGGGCAGAATAAATTAAGTGAAGAATGTTATTGGAAACTGGTAGGCGTGGCCTGGAAGGTAGGGCACCCTGAGAACGCTTGATTCCTCTAACCACTAGGTAGACTTTAATAAACGAGTGTCTCAGAGAGTCAGCAAGATCTGTGGCAAAAAGGCAGAGGGTCCATTCCAAGGCTGGGCATGGAGAACCATAGGGAGTGAGATGTCCAGTCATGATGCAGAAATTTACGAACTTTTCCTGGGCACAAGAATACGTGTGGCGAGTTGAAGAAGTAAGGCCTTGATACATGAATGAAAGGCAGCGAGCTTCTAAGTGACTATGGAAAGCTGGGCTAAGAGCTGAACAGGGATGAGGATCGGAAAATTCTTGGCCTGTGGCACTTGAGTATGAATGGCCTGAAAATTGAAGCCAGATAATGCGTCAGCTATGCCGTTATTTCTTCCTGGAATGTGAATAGTAGCAAATGTAAAACTGAAGCAGGCAGTCGCTTTAAGTAGGCTATGCACAAAATAATGCATAATGTTTGGGTCTGGAGACATCCGTGAGTTAAGAATGTGAACAACAGCTTTGTTGTCAACGTGAAACATAATGCACCTGAGGGACCAACCAGGACCCCAAACATGGGCAGCTAAAACAACCAGAAAAAGCTTCTTGTAAGCAATGGACAGTGGAAGTTGGAGAGTAGACCACCAACCATTGCACCATTCACTGTCCATAAAAGCACCATAACCAATAGCATGAGATGCATCAGAACTGATGGAAAAGTCATGCAAAGGCTCAAGGGTGGGAAAAAGGAAAAAGGCTATTCCATTCCACTGACCAAAAAATTCTACCGACCAGGCCAGGTCCTTTCTGAACTCCGCATTAAGACATAGCAGATTTCAAAATTACAGGTTTATCGCAACCAAGTCTAAATCCTTCCTTGATGCCCTGAACGACAAAGTTTGCCTTAGCCCTATCAGGATAGAGTGTCAATTCAGCTTCAATTAAGTCAAAGTTTAGTAGAGAAACTTCCCTAACAGATGGCAATGTCAAAGAGGACACAAGGATGAAAATATTTATAATAACAAACTCTACCAGTAAGTAGACTAGAAATAAGACAAAGGTTCTGTTCAAAAAAAGGATAGAAGCACAATTAGCATCCAATCAGCTAACACAACTAAAGAACGATGACAATAACTAAAAACAGCTCAAAATTATTGTATGGGGAACAACAAGAGCAAAACAGTTAATGGTGCACGACGCTTTGGGTCCTCAGGATCTGGCAAGCGAGCACTAGAAGACGGCGAAGAAGTACAAAAGGTAGCATGATGAGTGCCCCAGAACCTGCTACATGCATGGTGAAACCGACACTGTGGATTAACTGCAATGCAGTGACCAGCGTTCCAAGAATGGCAAATGACTTTACTAGAAGCATTACCGGAGGCCTCTGCCTGGGACGAGACAACACTGGATGAAGTTGGGCAAGTGCGAACTTGAGCGCTGGCTGTATGGTAGTTGAAGAGCTGAAAATGCATCTTAGACAAATCGGTGACTTTTTCTGCAGTCGCGTGCTCCCTGAAGGCCCAGTCATAGTCCAGCAAGCAAAACCCGCTGAATTGACGATGTGTTTGGAGAATGAAAAGCTTGTAGCCTGTCAGATCTCTCCATCAATGCCTGAAAGACAAGCAGAGAACAAGATAAAAAATGGAAAAGGCTTCCATCCACAACGCAATGTCCGTAATTGGACGCTTCCGTTTTTTCAGCATGTGTGACAACACTAACTGGCCATTGAACAAAAGTTGCGGGTCTTCCTCGGACATGGTTATGTTTTCTGCTAACAAATCTTCCAGATTCACGAACTTTCCTGCCGTGATTTGAGAAACAACCTTGAAAGGTACTGGTGAGTAGCCGGGGCCAGCCACGAAAGGCTGTTGAAGAGGAAAGGCTGTCAGCAAGGGAACCATCATAGGCCTTACAATTGGATGAGAAGCCAAAGCAGATTTAATTGTAGTCGGTAGGCTGTAGAACGCAGAAGAACAAAGTGCTATAGAAGACAAGGAAGCTGGGGAAAAAACTGGAACGAAAGATGGCATGATAAGAGAGAACGACATACCTGTTAGCACGTTCGTTGGCATAGCCACTGGTACTGGAGGAGTACTGGAAGAAGTTGACAGCAAAACCCCAGTAGGAACCCAAGGAGACCAAGGTTGATGAAAACCACAGGCATCCAACTGAGCCGCATGAGTTCCAAGAGAAGAACCTTGGGCTGCAATGGCGGGAAGGCCTTGAGAAACTGAATGAGCGCTGACCACGGCAGATCACGACTGTTGTACGATAGCTGAAATTGGAGTTTGGATGGCCTGAATCACAGACACTAAAAATTCTGGCAAAATGGAAGCACTAGCAGGAGTACCAGATGCTTGCACGGATGTCGGAATAGTGATAGTCATGACCGAAGTGGTGGACGTTGGAGCTGAAGAAACTGGTGGCACAGAGCTCTCCAAACTAGTTCTTGTACATCGAGGAGGCATGACAGCTGAAGAGACTGCAAAGCAGTGAAAGAAACACGGAGCAATAACACCAGAGCACTCTTGAACGAGCAGCAAATGAATAAATCGCCAAAAAAAATTGTGTTACTTTAGCAAACCAAAAGGCAAAGCGACAAGCAAAAGGAGAGCAAAACCATGAGGGTGGAAGTGCACAGCAATGGCACAACTACACATGCCTGTAGCGAACATCCACTGGCCAACAGCAGATCTCCCAGTTAACTCTGATTACTGATAATCTCATGAAATGTCATTGGTACTTGCAAATTTTCAATAACTTAAAAAAATTCACAGAATTATCCCTCTTTGTTTTAGCCAATTATTACTCAAAAGCCTGCAAATTTCACTTGAACTTTCGAGCAAACTTTTATCATATCAATCAATCCATCAATCAAACTTTATTAACCGAGGGTGACACTTAATAGTTAATATATAATTGTAATAATGTTTATGGAGGGCAACAAGTTTATTAGTTTTTTAAGATACCTATTATAATTAAAAATTGCAGGAGCAAAGAACAAAATTCACCCATTTTTGTACTGTATTTTCTTGATTAAACACCCCCGGCGTTTATTTAAAACCTGGCCTCAGAGACCCGGCATTTATTTGAAGCCAGCGTTTAATTGGGATCCGGCATTTGTTAATGAAGTAAAATTTTCATGATTTTTAGGTTGATGTATTATTTCACATTCTTAGAGATCCATGCACAGTGTGTCAAGGCAGGACGATTTCTCCCTTGGACCCGACCTGACCTAATGTCCCTGTATCTCATACCTTACGGCATTACATACGGCACATGTATATTGTAATCAGTATTTATGCAAACAGAACAAAACGTTCAAAGTTTAAAAACGGCAATGTCGCCAACGTCCTTTTTGTTTGTATCAACAAACGCTCGCAATAATGTTTGTGTTCTAATCGCCAATCTTCGTGGACAACAATCTCATTATGTTCTTCTTCGAAAATGTCCAGCTCTAGATCTGCAAATGAGTCGTTTTCATCTACACGAGCACCTTGTCCCAGCCCAGCGTAAAATGCCACGGCCCTTTCACCAAACTCCTCCCTCCCATTGCTTAGTGGGCTTTCTTTTTGAAAACAGTGGATTTTCTCATCTTCTGATCTGTTAATGGGTAGCGAGATCGCACACACTTCAAAACTCTTCTCAGTGATAATGTCACTTCTGGGAGTGTACTTGTTGGCTCGACCCAAATAAACGCCGGGACCTTGAACAAACACCCCCGGCGTTTATTTAAAAATTAGCAGTTTTTACCCGGCATTTAAATGAGGCCGGCGTTTAATCGGGGTCCGGCGTTTAGTCGAGAAAATACGGTATATATTATTTTTGTTCAATACTGTACAGCTCACTATCCATTAGACGGTGTCTTCTATATACCAACTATTCAGAGACATGTACATAGTATTAATTAAGGTCACCATAGAGCCCAAATGTAGTTGCTTTATTCACCATTATTTTTAACTGTTGCCAGTTTCATCATCATTTTATGTTCAAGTCGTCTCTATTTCCTCTATATGACTATTTTTGTGACCAACTCACTTACTCCTTTACACAAACTCTCCTCTCCACACTGAGCAGAATATTGGTTTTTAACAAGAGTCAAACCTGTTTATGAAACTACATATTTCTTAATACACTAGCTGCTCCTATTTTACTACAAAGCAGATAAATGTATTTCTTTTTCTTTTAAGCCTGAGGACTTATGGACTTATACAATGGTAAACACTACGTACAGTTACATGGAACAGCCATGGGGTCGCCTGTTTCTGTTGTTGTCGCAGAAATTGTGATGCAACACCTGGAGGAACGCGCCCTTGCAACTTGCTGACAAACAATACCGCTCTGGTTATGCTACATTGACGACACATTTACCACCATTCACAAAGATGAAATTGACACTTTTCAAGACCACCTTAACGAACAGAACGCTGACATCCAGTTTACCGAAGAAATCGAAGTAAATGGAAAACTTCCTTTTCTAGACTGTTTGGTAAGCCGTGACAACAACAAACTACAAACGACAGTGTACAGAAAACTGACGCATACCAACAGATTACTTCACGAATCATCCTACAACCTGACTTCACACAAAGCCACAACTATTAAGACTTTGCTGAGACAAGCGCAACTAGTTTGTGATACACCGGACCGCTTACGCGACGAAAACAAATACCTTGAACGTGTTTTTATCAAAAACAACTACAATGCTGACTTTATTAGACGAAACATTTACCGACCTACTGAAGCTGATGCAACGAACCAGAACCCGACAACTGTAACTACAGTGACTATACCTTACATTAAGGGCATGTCTGAGACCATCTCACGGATCTTACAGCTCTACAACATCCGTGTAGCCCACAAACCTACAACTACATTACGGCACTTACTGACTAACGTTTTAAACTGAGACGAACCAAACAACAGACAGCGAGCAATTTACAAGATCAAATGCTCCGACTGCCAGACCTCCTTAATTGGTGAGACTGGCAGAAACCTGAAGAGGAGACTGACTGGACACAAACGAGCCACAAAAATGGTGATGCCAACTATCACACTCCTGTGCATCATCAATTGACAAACCACAATATTGACTGGGACTCTGCTCAATGCTTAACTTACAGCACTAACTATTTTCAACAACTGACTCTAGAAAGCTGGTACACTAACTTAGGAGATATTCTCATCTTTGTGGGGTTTGACCCGGCAAACATGACATACGCGCGGCCATTTTCATTTTTTGCAGACTTGAAGTGTTCATTGCGAGAGTTGAAGTTTTCTTGCCTTCCTCTTACACCAAAATGCACCCCGTAGTCCTCGGGACTCTGGCTCGCAGATGCTGTCTTTTTTCTGTAACTACTTTAATTTGGTGTAGAAATCTCCGAGAACCTCTTAAAGATCCTTCAAGTGAGAGATTTTCAATGGCTTTCGGATTTTTTCTCTCTGCGTAGCTAAGTTTCGGTTGATTTTGTTTTTGTTTTTGTTTACTACTGCTTCTCCATACCAAGCTTTTTTTGTTTGTCGTCAACAGCAAACCTGAATTTATCCGATCAATTGCAATCAGCTTCCAACCAATCAGAAGGTGTACAGTACTTAGGTGCGATGGAAGGCTCAAATTCGCAGATGGCTTACCATGGGAAACTTGCTATCCCATAATTCTTCCCAGAAATCACCAGATAACTTAAGCTGATCATAAAGGACAGTCATGAGAAGAAACAACACCAAGGCACAAACCAAGTCCTTGCTCGCCTATCAAGCAGGTACTGGATAGTCTCAGCCAGAGAAGCCATCAGAGAGTGGGAGAAAGAATGTTTCATGTGCAGACGGAGAAAGGTCCCCCCTGCCAAACAAGTTATGGCTCTCTTACCAGAGCTTCAAACCCAGAAGTCTTTATGTGCTTTCAGTCAGACATCTTTTGACTTTGCTGGACCATTCTATATGAAGCAGGAAAGAGGAAAAACCAACCATAAGAGATATTTGTGCCTGTTTAAGTGTTTAGGTATGAGAGCAGTACATTCAAGGTAGCGTGTGGCCTTGACAGACTCTTTTCTGAACGCATTCTTCCGAATGGTGTGCCGGCATGGCCTCCCAAAAGATGTCCTTTCGGATAATGGCACAAATTTTACTGGAGCAAATAATGAATTAGAAGAGTTAGCAGGGTTAGATGGAGAGACGATTCAGGAGAAAACACTGTGCTATGGCATTAAATGGCACCTCAACCTGCCTAATGCCCCGCACTTCAGTGGCATCCATGAGGTGATGATAAAAGCTGCCAAAAAGGCCATCTATGCCATCTTAAGCAGTGCAGATGTCACAGATGAGGCACTTCTCAGTGCAGTTGCTGGAGCTGAAGGTCTCATAAATTCTTGTCCATTGACCTATCAATCGGTGAACCCACAGGACCCAGTCCATCTTACCCCCAATCACTTTTTGCATGGGAAATTAGGGGGTTGGTTTGCACCAGATACTGTAGATAGTACAGCTTTTAATCCTCGCAGATGTTGGAGGAGAGTCCAAGAACTTGTTTGTCATTTTTGGAATCGCTGGTTAAGACAGTGGTTACCCAGCTTGATTGCTAGAAAGAAGTGGTTTCGAGAACAGGAGAACTTTCAAGAGGGAGATGTACATGTAGTCATAGTGATGTCACCAGACACCCCTAGGGGGCAATGGCCATTGGGCACATCACCAAAGTGCACCATGGACAAGATGGAAAAGTTTGAGTGGTGGACCTACAAGTTGAGAGGAGTGTCATGAGAAGACCAGTAGTGAAGGATTGTCCTCTAGAACATTGTGATTAAGACATGAACTTAAGATTTTTCTCAGAGACAATGAAAGTGTTTTCAAGAACTTTATTCAATTGAGCTTTAGCATGCAAGTTTCTTGTATTTGTCAATTTTGCATTGTTGATATTGTCATATCAAGGAAAGGAGACTGTTCAGAAGGACTGGGAACTAGTTTTATCATGGACATGCGCAGTGTAGGACAAGTTCGAGCACAAGGTTTACTGTTTCGGCCATGTTTGTTGTCAAGAACCAGGTTCAGTGTTATGTCTGTCCATTAAACAAGTTTAAAGTAAGAAGCGATGACTTATCCTTGAATTTTTGACCCGTTCGCAAAAACAAGGTTAAATGTTTAGATACATTTTGTACTGATTGTACTTGTATATTTTGCAAAATGTGACAAGAATTTGAATTTCTATGTGAAACATGATTTACCCTTTGCATTTTTACACAAAACACAATTGCTTTATTTTTTCTGTGAACATGAAGCTGTTTTTCAATTTTTTTGTGATGCCTGAAAAGGCCAATTACTTGCGAGTGACTTATTTTTAAGGGCCTTTTCAGGGATAACCTCTCAATTTCCTTTTCTAGAGGCATCTTTCCCCCCATATTTTTGTTTTTAACGGTGAATATAGTTTGCTTCTGGAGTAAATAAAGTATGTATGTATGTAAGGGGTATAGGGGATCCTCCTGAATAGCCCATAATTACAAAAAATAAAAAAATGTATCATTTTTGTAAAACCCCATAATGTCTATGGAAAAGTCCACTTTTAATAATAATGTCAGTAATATTAAAGGTTTCACAGCATTTTTTTTCTGGACAGTTTGAAACATAAAGTACTTAATGTAGAATAGTTACTTGCATATGATTTGAGACAATTTTGAATACACTGAAGTCGTAATTGTTTTGCGAAGAGCCACCATAGTATACGCAAAACATACAATAAACAGTAACAAGCACAGAAGGAAACATTTGTGACAAGATACCTTGCAGCTTTGACTGGTACAACTCCTAGCAGGTCCAGACCATCTTCAGTCAATGTTCCAGTCTATGGCAATTGTAACAAAATGAATAAACTCGACATAATTATGTTAGGCATAACCAAGAGTGTTATCAACCCAGCTCAGATTACAGTGGAACCCAGCATCTTTTATACAGTAGCCTCATTATTACAACCATCTGGTTGGTTATTGTGGCCACTTATTTGGTCATAGCAAAAATGCCCATACATTTTCTGAAAAGAAAACCCTGTTAATGTGGCTTCCATGTCAACACGACCAACAGCCACTCTGAAATCCCAACCTGTATAATCATTTATGATAAAATTTTGCCACATTAATACTATCAGGACCCTGTTTCATTGTTAGAATCCAGTTATGTTGATCTTTCCAAGATTAACATTTTATGAAGTGATTGAAGTTGTATCGCTATTGCAAATGGTTACTAAACAATTGAAAATTGAAGCATAGCCAGGATGAGACATATTCAAAATATTATAAATAGGTTTGCTGGCTAAAAATTTTAAAAAGAGCACCATGAGCTTTCGGCTATTAATCTACAGCCTTCAACAGATAAAAATGATAAAATATATGCAAGAAAAAAAGGTAAGGTAAAGTCTGCATTTGGGCCAATAGTGGCCTATCAGGCTGGAGCTTATCCCGGTTTCTGTAGAATGAAGAAACTAGGAATATTTCTACTCCCCCCTGGATGGGATGCTACTCCATCGCAGGGTTACCCCCAGCTTTAAGTTGCCGGTACCTATTTATATACCTGGGTGGAGGGAGGCACCATGAGAGTAAAGTGTCTTGCCCAAGAAAACAGCACAATGTCCCCAGTCAGGGCTTGAACCTGGACTGCTCACTCCAGAGTCATGCACATTAACCATGAGGCCACCACGAGATAAGGAAAGAAAAGAAAAGGTGAGATAAAAATAAGAAGAACAAAAACATAGTATAAATGTGTAAATTGGGTGACTATTGTTTAAAAGAATGCTATACTGGTTTGGAATCGGCTTAGAATTATTGTCAGCATGCCAAGGTTTTTTTTAAGGTGAAAAAAGCCTTTCTGGATGACACTACAATTACAAAATCTATGCAATGGTTGAATGACCATGCCCGTTTTGCAATGTTTGATCCATTGACACATGTCGGCATTCCTGATAATTTTATGTTCTTTCTTGCGACTCTATGAGTCAACAACTACCCCT